>APFE030055719.1:55740-67774 GCA_000404065.3 Pinus taeda | reverse complement strand
TTCTGTAGGCCAGCACCTACGTACTAGTATCTTGGCTAGTGCAAGAGCTAAGGGTGTTGTAGCTCCCTTCCAGGAGAGTCTGGAAAATGAGAGAGGGTTGTAGCTCTCTGCAGGTTGCAGCCTACGTACTGGTAAAGGACTGCACCAGTACATTTGTAAAAAGAAGTTTCTAATTGAAAGAAGATAGAGACATATTGCAGTAAGTGGTTTTCACCCACATTGGGTTTCCACCTTATATCATGGTGTTCATGTGTGTGGCTTATGTGTGATGATCTGTTATATTTTACTGCACCTGTTTACTGTTAATATGGTTGATAATGTTCTAATGCACTCATTAAGGATCAACTAACTGAATCATAAGAAGTTGTGGAAGTAGCATATATGAATCTAAATATGGAAATAAAAAAGTTTTATTGATGTGATAATACTGATTCACCCCCCCTCTCAGTATTATTTCCAACAAAGTTATGACTAAAAGTGTCTTCTTTATGTATATTGAATTAGTTAAAAAATATGAGAAGATTACAATTCTTTGCTCAAGCTCGAGCAACCTATACACTATCTCTATCTATCCCACTACTTCCTAGACAAGCTCAAGCCAATACTTAGCCAATTTTGTTGCCCGCCAAACTCTTATTTCCTTGCGTTATTCCATTGGGAATATTTCCATATTTAATTGAGAAATTCTACAATTATGAATTGTGCAATCGTGATAGGCCTTCCTCTTATTACATGCACCGCCTATACAATTCAAATGATTATACAACTAATAATACACCGTCACTAAACTCCAATCTCAACTGGGTCTTTTTATGACCTCACATGCATGATTTAATTATGAGTGAACCTTCAGTTTACTGGTCACTGCAAGTTCCACCCCACTACTACGAGTTACACCCCACCATTGTAGGTTACACCCCACTACTGCAGGTTACACCCGACTACCACAGGTTACACCAGAATATAGTAAATTACACCCCACTACAATAAGTTACATAACACTACTACAGGTTACACCCACTGCTGTAGGTTACACCTCACTATTGGATCACCCAAAAATTTCTCCATCAGTTGGAACTAGTTTAACTCACATTAACTATGTTGGATTGAATTAAATAATTACAACTCAAAATAAACTCAATTAGTGCTCCTAATTATAGGAGACACTCTACATGACTCTAGCTAGACCCTCAACTTCGAATTAACTGAGCTAACTAAGTCAAATTAACTTAGTTAGCTATTACAAGATGTCATGAGATATGGAATTACAATTTCATTGATAATTTACTTCAAGGACAAATTAAATTAGGATTTTCTTATTGCATTTTCAACACTCACTCTCAACAAGAAAGGGATTACCCACTATCCTAATCATGCCTCTGTGAAACTCAAATTTTCACCTAAACAATGCCTTTGTCAAAATATCTGCATCCTACTCCTCTCTAGGAATTTACTCCAACAACATGATTCTCCTATGAAAAAAATATTGTAGATGGTGGTACCGGATGTCGATATGCTTGGACCAATGATGAAAAAATAGATTCTCTAAGAGTTTGATACAGCTATGATTGTCACAGTAAATCACTGTATGATCCATATGAAGACCAAATAATCCAACAAGGATCGTCCCCATCCAAATAGCTTCACATGATGCTTGACTAGAATCCATGTACTCTGCTTCTATTAAACTTAGTGTAGCTAATCTTTGTTTCCTCATGTACCAAGAAATTGTTGTTGACCTAATACTGAAGATTCTACCCAATGTTCTCTTCTTGTTAGATGGAATTGCTACCCAGTATGCATCTGTAAAGCCTTGAAGATGCACTCCCTCTATTCATGTGTACTAAAGACCAAACTGAGTGGTGCCTCTGAGGTATCTCAACAATTTTTAGCTGCCTTCCAATAGAGTTTGGTTGGCTTAACCATGGTTTGTTTAAGCTAGTTAACTACAAAACACATGTCTAGTTATGTGTTCACCAAATACATTAGTAAACCTACAATCTAACTATAAATAGTAGCGTCCACTACTTCACCTAAAGTAGTATCTTCCTTCCTCCAATTACCTTCTAGAGGAGTCTCCATGGGTTTGTTTCTCTCCATGTGGAACTTCTTCAGTATCTTGTTGGCATACTTTCCCTAAGAGATAAAAAATTCCCCATATCATTGCCATACTTCCATACCAAGAAAGTAATACATGAGCCCTAGGTCCTTCATATCAAATTCTCTTTCAAGGTCCTCTTTGCAAGATTTTATCAGCCTATCATAACCTATTAGAATCAAATCATCGACATATAATATGATAATAAATAATTTACCTATAACCACAATATGGTAAAGGTTTCATATCTACTTCACTTTTGGTGAGGCTCAACCTAGTGAAATAGCTTTCAATCCTGGGGTACCAAGCACAAGATGCTCATTTTAGTCTGTACAAGGTTTGCTTGAGTCTGCACATATGTGACTCTCTATTGAAGGTCTCAAATCCTTCTAGATACTTAATATACACCTCTTCCTCAATCATACCATTGAGGAACGTTGTCTTCACATCCATTTGATGTATATTCTATACCATCTATGTTGATAGTGCTAGAATAGATCTGATTGAAGAGTACCTTGCTACTCAAGCAAAGGTCTCATCCTAATCAATTCCCTCGATTTGAGAGAATCATTTAACCTCAATTTTGGCGTTGTGTTTCTCCACACTCCTATATCCTACTTGCTTTACCTTGTAAATAAATCTCTAACTCACCACTAACTTGTATGTTTGTCTTGTGACCACTTCCCGAACATTGTTTCTAATAATAGAGTCATACTCTACAACCATGGAATTAATCCATACTAGTTGTTGCACTGCTTCCTCAAATGAGGATGCCTCAAACTATACACTCTCTCTCTCATAAGATCCATGTAGAAAATGTATTGATTTGGTGACCTCTCTAGATGCACTGTGATGTGGGTGCTCCTACATTCTCTCTAGCGTTGTGTATCAATTTTTCATCCTGTCTCATGCACTTCCTTCCATCCTTGGATGTCTCAACATGAGTGGGTGCTTCCACTATCTTCTCCTCTGCATGTAGTTGCTCCACATCATCCTGAGGTTCCTCCTTTGGAGCTAAAATTTCTTCATCTACATGTAACTAAAGCTACCTCTCAAGAGAACATCTCATGGCCTTCTCTTCATCTAACTTCACATCTTTATGAACCACTTTCATCCTGTTGGATGGTAGTTGCACCCGATAGTTGTGAGGTGTATTAGTGTACCCCACAAATATTCACAACTCAAATGTTGGATCTATCTTTTTTTGTGCTTCCTTGGTAACATGACTATAGAATGACAAACCAAAGATCCTGAAGTGTGCCACATTTGGTTTTTTACCTAAAAGATATTATTCTAGTGTAGTCATACTAAGAATTTTATGAGGGCTTGTGTTCTACATATAAATAGTTATGTTTCATTCTTCATCCCACAAGTTCAACGGTAGGCCCTGATCATGTAACATTGCCCATGGAGCTCCCACAATACTTTTGTTCTTCCTTTTAGCTACCCCATTCTACTTTGGGTTATGAGGTGTTATTAACTCCCATCGAATCCCTTCTAATGCATACAAGTTCCTGAATTCATTCGACACATATTCTCCACTGTTATCAAATATGAGAGTTTTAACTTTGCAGCCAGTATTTTTCTCGACAAGTGATTTAATTTCACAAAATTTAGTAAACATGTGATATTTCTTATGCATGAAGAAAATCCAGCACTTATGAGAAAAATCATCAACAAATATTACATAATACCCATGCTTGGTTGTGGAGGATGTCAAGAACGATACACACACATATCAATGAACTCTATCAAGGATCACTTGCACTCAACTGTCTCTATCATTAAAGGAAAGTTTGGTGTAATTCTCCAATGTACACCCTCTATATGTATCTCTCTGCTCTAGTGTACCCTACGAAAGTCCTGTATAATTTTTTTGCACAATCTTCAAAGCTCTATGGTGTGACCTAATATTCTATGCCATAACTCACCGATGTTTCGGCTCTACACCCTCTCTGCTTTGGTGCTCAAAGAAGCACAGTCTTCTACATCAAATTTGAAGAGGTTCTTCACTCGAACCTCGATCCACTTCACTAGTCTGGAGGCTATTTGAAAAAGGAAAGAATTTCCCTTGCCAAATACCACATTGTAGCCATGATCCTCCAACATGCTAGCTGAAACCAAATTCTTCTTTAAACCTTGAACATACATGACATCTTTTAATGTGAGAGGAGAACCAGAATCCCTATAAAAGGTAACAATATTGATGTTGGTTGTGCTATACCTCCAATTATCTCCCATCTCGATGTTCATCTGGAGGTCCTTCTCATCCATGTCACTCAATAACTCTTTGTTGTCGGTCATATTGAATGAGGCTCTATTATCCAGGTACCACACACTACCCATCACCAATGTCACCACGCAAGTGATGAGGGTGAAATCCAACTCGAATTGTGAAGAAATAAATTCACGTTTCACCCCTCCTATGGGATTCATATTGGACTTCTTGTGCAAACACTTTATGGCATAGTGTCCCATCTTGTGACAGTTAAAACATTTAATCTCTGACAATTCCTTCTTCTTTCCACTCTTACTATAATATGATTTGGAATGAGATTACTTACCCTTCCCTTTCTCCACCTTTCTAACTAAGGCATAGTTCTCCTCATCATCATTCTCATATGAGGATCCATCTCTGGTATTCCACCGAATCTCTTCTTGTACCGAGTCAGACCACAACTGCTCCCACTCTCATATCTTTTCCCTCCCATTAACTGACTCCTGGTAGTTGTGGAAACTCTTTGGAAGGCCTAGAATTTCTAATCTCACCTTATCATCTTTAGAAACTGTAACATCAACACTTCCAAGCTCATCCAGACACTGGGAGAACTTGGTTAAGTACTTCGGTATAGTGTCACACTTCTCCATCTTGATCTTTTTGAGCTTGTCCTTCATTGCCAACTTCCTATGGTCATTTTTACTTTAATTTTATATATATATATAATAAATTGATCCAAGAGGATCTCGTCAGATCAGTTGCACAAGTTCATTGTCAGTGTTCATTGTCATTGTCAGCATTCATTTCAGTGTCAACAGTTTTGATAGTGTTTTTTATGGTTCAGGGTTTTCATGGTGATGGTTTTCTATCTAGTTGTTGACAAGTGTTCGTCAACAGTTCCACCAAGGTTGATCATCGGAATGGGTGTGTCGTTCACAGTAGGGGTTCAATATGGGTTGTCGTCATGTGATTGGGTGAATGTTACATTGTGGCAATTGTTGTAAAAGGGTTTTTTCTTAGATCTAAAGATCTAAAGACCTACACCTAAACCATAAAAATTTGACTCTAACCTATCAAATCCATGAATAAAAATACATAAAACTCCTATGTAAAAAACCATGGTGAAAAACCTAAATTCTAATCCCTAATCCGTACACTAAATACCTAAAAACTAGTCTTAGACCATAACCCTAATCCTAACCTATCAGACATGTTATATTCAAATCTATGTATTAAAACAATACATAAAACCCATAATACAAAGTTATAAACCCTCGACCTATTGTAAAAACAATAAAACAATACAAACAATACATATCAGTCCTAAACTGCTAGATTAGACCATGTAGAGTCCCTAACTACGGTGGGTTCATGTGACCAGATGTATGTAAACCATCGGAGTTGTTAACCACTAGGCTTGGAGTTAACTGCAACAACTACCGTGGTGGAGACTATTACATGTCAACAGAGTATATAACCGTCAGAGTTAGCTATAACCGGAGAGCCAACCGCATTGAATATTGTTAACATGTGAATAGGGCTATAGTTCACCGTAAAGTTTAATGTAACCACAACAAAACTATCAGCATTAACTATTGACATTTGAGCAATGATGTTTAACCATTGGAGTATTGATAGTCAGAACCTCCAAGGAAGATCGTGGAGGTGGAAGTTGGTGGTTAGACCGCCACCTGTTCACATGGGCGGTCAACTTGCTCCACTCAGTCAGTAAGTTGCCAGTGGCTATGGCTTAATACAAAGTATTTTTATGGGTTTTGTTAAGTCTTTTTTGCTATTATTAATATAGCTACCATGCAACCCTATCCTAATAAGTCAAGACATGAATGGACCGAGTAATCAACCTATCCAAATCAAGCCTATTCATGCTTATCTTAGTCATGGGAGCCTTGAATGTACCTGTAGGGCTATAAGAGGCAGTTTTTGCTCATTGAAGTGGACGAGAATGATTTTTGTTTTTGTATGTAGATTCTGGAGGTTAGAGGCTATCTTTTGTTCAGTGTTATAGGAGTTTCCAGAGTCAGAATTCAGAACAGTGGTAGGCGTTAAAAATCTGGTTCAGAGAGCTATCCTTTGACAGTGACCAGAAGTGCCTATGTGCACATTCAATTTGGTCAAATCTCTATGTAATTGACCTCTTCTCTTTCAATCCTAATAAAACAGCCACCCATCTTAAAAGTGGACCCGGAGATGTAGTCCATCAGGGACAAACTCTGTAATCAACTTTATTGTCTAGTATCACTCTGTTTTTTCTGTTTTCACTTCTATTTTGCATCATACTTATGTTTTATCATCTGTCGTAAAAGTATTCTTCTCGAGAAGTTCTCTCGGTTTCCACACTTTCAGTTAAAATTCAATTCATTAATGGCTAATCAATTCTACATTAGTTTAACTTATGACCATTTCAAATCATATAATTTGGTGTCATAGCAAGTTGCATTTGTAGAATTTTCCATTGAATGTTAACCAGGTCAAAGTCGCAACGTGGAGAAGGAATCGTTGAGCAGATTGATCCAGAGATTGGAAAGCGAATAGTTGTTCATAAGCCGGCCATGACCAGATTTGATGCAGGTGAAAAAACTGAAACTAAGATGAGTGATGAACAGTTTCAGCAAGCATTCTTGACTATGCAGTAGATGTTGGGAGAACTGTATGAAGACAAGAAGGCACGAGATGCAGCTTCTTCTTCTGAGACATCAAAGAAGGAAAAAGGTAAAGGCAAGGCTAATAAACCACCTTCAACTCCATCATCTCCATCATCATCATCTTCTTCTTCTTCTTCTTTCAGTACAGAATCTGAAATAGAAAAGAAACCGAAGAAAACATCTCTTTTGAAACTTGATGTAATATTTGAGTTACCTATTTATGATGGTGAAATGAATCCTAAAAAGTTAGATAACTAGATTAAGTAGTTAGAAGTGCATTTTTGTATTCATAACATTTTTTATGATAAAACAAAAATTCACTGAGCTACACTTAGAATGGGGGGAACAACTTTAATTTGGTGGGAAAGTAAAACTCACGTAGATGGAAATTGAAAAGGAAAAGTCATCTCTTCATGGTCTAAGTTTTTAAAAGCTCTTAGGAAACAATTATATCATTTAGGATACATGCAGCAAGCTATTATTGATTGGCAGCATTTGAGGCAAGGTAATGAGAAGAGTGTTTAGGAGTTTACTCAGGAGTTCAGAAAGAAAGCATTGACGCTTGGTATTTCCTTGGATACACATGAAACTTTATTAAAATATATCAACAATTTACATTCATGTTTGCAGCATACATTATTGATGTTTAATATTGATGATTTTGATGAAGTGTGTGTTCAGGCCATACATATTGAATCAGGTGGCAGACCATTCAAGTTTTCATTGCAATCATCCAAAGAGTTGCAAATCAAAGATTCCAATGACAGTAAGGGGAAGAATAATTCGAAGAGAAAGAAATCAACAATAGCTCAGAAGGAAAGACCTACTTGTTCTCATTGCCAGAGAATCAATCATGATGAATCTAAGTGTTGGAAAATTCATCGAGAACTTAAACCCAAAAAGTTCCTTAAGGAGAAGGATGAAAATAAGGCAATTGTAGCAGTCCAACAAGATCTAGGTTTAGATTCAGGTGATGAAAGGAGGATAACTACTATGGTTTTGACAAGTAAAACTTCTGACACTGGTTCAAGTTTGAAAACTATTACATCTTCATCAAACATAAATCCTTCAAATGAGGATAAAAGATTTGAATTATTTAACATAAGGATAACTTCTAAGAATACAAAGATAGATACAATTTTTAAGAGTGGACCACAGACCAATCTAATATTCGAATGTTTAGTTAAGAATTTTGGTTTGGAAACACAGAATCATCCAATACCTTACCCATTAGGATGGCTAAATAAATCAACTCAGATAAAATTCACGAAATAGTGTCAATTAAGATTTTCCATTATAGCTAATTACATTGATGAAGTGGAATTAGATGTGGTTCCAGTAGACATATGTGGAGATGTCTTAGGAAGTCCTCATATTTATGATCACGATGCAGTATTTTATAGGAGAGAGCATAAATATCACCTTAAGAAAGATGGGTTTGAATTTATTGTCAGGGCACATCAAAACAAAAATCACTTGAATATAGTTTTTGTTATTTAGATGAAGAAATTAATAAGTTCAAATAAATGATTTGTAATCATGTGTTTAAAGGAACAACATAAGAAACAACATGATTTTTGTTCAGGTTATGAGACTTAGCTTAAAGATAGTTTGATCAAAGAGATGGAAACTATTCCAGTTCTATGTAAAACCAAACATCTTATTCATAAGTAGGGAATACAACATGAATTACAGTTTGTGCCTAAAGCTCCTCTTCCTAATGTTAGAATGAACCAATTCAGTCCAAGTTTGGAAACTAATGATTACAGGGATACAAGTTAGTATTGGGGAAAGTGAGTGTTCAATTTCTCTTGTAATATGTCACCATTTCATGTTTCAAATATTTTGGAAGCCTCTCTTCAATTGGAGAGTTTTATAGACATTTTTGGGCACTTCAACCCCATTCATAAATGTCCATAAATTGAGGGCTCCTAAGTCCCTAAAAGTGTTGCTTCACTGCCTAAAGGAACAAGGTCAGCTGATTACATCATCTTCGAGAAGTTCTCCACTAAAAACTGCTCATAAATGGTCAAAACTGGACCATACTGAAAGCCCAGTGCAGAGGGTGCAATGCATATCACCTTCTCAGTCTACAAGGTGTGATGCATACTGTATTTCTCCTCTGTAGGGTGCAATGGTCGGGAATGGACAAATGGCAGGGACAAAATGCGAGGTGGAATATCATGGAATCTTCCAGAAGCTTCGCCTCTGACACTTGCCTCTCTGTTTTCAACCAGGGATGAGTAAGAGATCATCATTCTCCAAGTGGAAGCAGGAAATATCAGAGAGAGGACACTAATCAAGATCCCAGAAGATGACTCACCTCCCTAAATAATCTATATATGGATCCCTCATCACAGAGATCCAGAGGCTGGAATTTTGTATCTTATAGAGAAGTGTTGTTGGTTTTCTGGTGTACATTCATAGTGTTGGGTGATCTAAGCTTTGCTTGAGGTGAATAAGGGATTTCTACCTGGAGGATGATGTTGGGTCAGAACATATGGTTGTAATCCTCTTGCTACTTTTTATCTTAATAAAGCTATTCTAGTTTTCCTCCATATTCTTGTGTACTTGTTTATATATGCATTTATATGGTTAACGCACATCTGGTCATGTGTTATTTATGAATATAGATCTTTGTTCTTCGATAGTAGTATGTTGTTGTGAATCCACAGGTGCTCTTTGAAGTTGGGTAGACGAAGAAGAAGCGGCAAAGCTCTATCAGGAAGGAGAGGAAATCAAGCACAAGACTAAGGTTGGTCTCCTTGGCCCCCTTCTTGTCTATTTTCATGAAGGAAAACGAAAGTAGACTTTACTTGTTTGTTTCTAAGATAGCCACCCATCTTAGTGGGAATAGCAACATCCGAATGGACACTATTCCCGGTAACAGGCATCAAATGGCATTTTTTGGGGTAAAGATTTGTTGCTTAAGCACTGCACCTTTTTGTGTTATTCTATACATAGAGACATTTCCGAAGGCATGAAATATTCACAAATCGTGATGGCTCATACAATAAAACATTCACAACAATTTAAGTTTATAAATTAACCAATAATTCAAACATTGAAAGGTTGTTTTGTAATGAGAGACTCTTTTATTAGTCCCTTCCTTTCCAGGAACTATATTATTCACCTCACGGTCAAAGTGAATTTACTTTCATTATTTTGTTGTGTTTTTGCAATTTTAACCAAATTTTTGGTAAAAGGCTCAATATTTCTATTTTCTTGTAAATTCAAAATTAATTTTCTATTTTCTGAAAATCTTATTTCTCATTTTCAATTTGTTGATCAAGCTTTGATAGGACATAATTCCCCTAGTGAGAGCGTTTTATTTTTGGTACTTTTCAATGTCTCAGAATTCATTTAAAAAAAAAAAAACTAATTTTCTAAGTGGCCATTCTATTGGTGAATGATGTAAAACCTACACTGAAACTCATATTGTTATGTTATTGCTCTTCCCAATGATTCTAGAACTGACACGGTTGTAGGTCCTGTATGGAGACAGCTGGGGGAACAAATCTCCATAAATTTAATAATGATAGATACGAAAAAAGTAGAGGTCCTTGTGAATAAGTTCAACACACATGCAATATATGCCAAAGCCTTCATGATCACTGCACATTGCATATGCGTTCAACCAACCATGACTAAAAAATAAGATTAACTCGCATTCAAACATGCTTTAAAAAATTATGATAGTTGAACCATAACTCTTTCATGAAAGTGTAAGGACGCTAAATACTCCATGCTCACTACTTATCGTGTATGCTTGCAAAGTTTTGCATCGAATAAAAATAGTCATACAAAATTTTAATCCAGTCGAAAATAATCGGGATGTTATCTCCCCTTACCAAATGCTCTGCTAAGCTATCAACAAAATTCAATTCCAATGATCGAGTGTACGCAGCAACTTATTAAGAATCGACATTATAGAAAACGTTTTTGGATGACAATTTTAGCATCAGCGCATAGCTTACTCTTTTTTAGTGGTTCTCAACATGTTTTATATGGGTTTTTCTTTAGCATCTCACAAATTTTAATTAATAAATATTTTTTTTGTGCTATGCAATAGAAGAGTGATAATGTCATCTATTTATCATATTGTTGATGGTCAATAATGTATTTTATAATGATTCTATATTAAATGGCATCCATGATAATGCTAAGGTAATGGGACAATGTCCTAGCTCGAGGCAATGTAATTTTTGTGCTACTTCCAATGTTTTTGAGCACGTGTACAGTTCATATCTTCTTTTTTGATATTCTAACTATGCCTAGTAACTAATTGAATTGTCAAGGTAGAGGGGAGTTCCACATTTCTCTCCTCAGCACTGCTCGAACTACTCGAATGCCAAAGCCTCCCCACTCACTATGCATCATGTATGCCTGCAACCAACCATGGATAATGTAACAACCCCTGGTTAATTTTTCATGTAAATAGAATAATACCAAGGTCATGGGACATGTACTCCAAGGTAAATGTTGGGAAAAATTTTGTAGTGGGTATCACTTGTGATTATTTAATGGCTATGGAAATTGGCAAAGGAAAAGAGGCAATAATTGGCATTTAATTATAAGAAATAAAGGAAAATAGGAGAAAAGGAAGTTGGAGAGACAGAAATTTTCATGCAAGAGAAATTAGAGGAAAAATGAGGAAGATGAAGAAACTAGAGGCCTCAATGATAAAAAAAAATCATCAAAGAAATAGTTCATGTCTTTTTTCACTTCAATTTTCATTCTCTCCTTTCATACTCTCATTCTCCCATACTCTTGCACACTTAGAGCATTCTTGGAGCACTCTGGCATTCACTTGAATTGGAGCAAGAGAGAAAAGGAAAGCAAGGAAGTGCAAGGAGTTAGTTGGATTAGCAGCTACAGCATGGATACTTTGCAGGTAATAGATTGTGTAGGAATTTACAGGGTAAGTTCCCCAGACAGAACACCAAAGGACACCTCTCACAAACAGATCACAGATCAATACACCAGTATTTTTGACGTGGTTAAAACTCTCAAAGAGGGAAACAGTCCACGGCCTGAGCCAACGCGGCCACTTCA
>APFE030055719.1:27363-49975 GCA_000404065.3 Pinus taeda | reverse complement strand
GCTAGGGCTACCAGAAACCTTTTCGCATGAAACGAAAGGGGTTCCTCACTGGAACAGATGCTCCTAACACAACAGAGTAGTCCTCTCGGCCCGAAAGCAGTCAGAAACAACAGTCAGATGCAGTTCTACCAACTTCAGAATTGGATCACCAACGGACACGGCCCTCAAATAGCTCTGATACCATGTAGGAATTTACAGGGTAAGTTCCTTAGACAGAACACCAAAGGACACCGGTCACAAACAGATCACAGATCAATACACCAGTATTTTTGCCGTGGTTCAAACCCTCAAAGAGGGAAACAGTCCACGGCTTGAGCCAACGCGACCACTTCAGGCAATTTATTAATAAAAGAATGAAATTTTACATAAGCTTCTCTCATGAACAGTTAACCTGCAAATGACCCTCCATGCTATCTAAATAGAGATCATGGACCAATTGGGTGTTAAGCCACGGATCAAGTGTCGGTAGTACCGAGGAGAGAATGAACCGTCAGATCACTACATATCGTGACCGTCGGATTGTAAGATACAAAAGTACATAGTAAAGAAACACACTTTACCTAACTCTATACTAGACCAAGTTATACTTAACTATTTTCTATGTGTTGGAATATCCTAACAGATTGCATGTGTGATTTCCTTGTTAATTTCTAGATGCACGTATATGCATGTGGTTTCTTTGTTATGTTTTGTCATTGGAATGCAAATTTTCCTAGATTTACAATGGTTTCAACCTTTCCTTGCCATTTCCTTGATAACCATGATGTTGTGGGTTTCCCATTTGTTTTTCTTATTGGTTCTCAAGTTCCCTATGGTTGTGGATTGGAACAAATTATATGGAAGCCCTGTAACAACTTGCCTAGTTGAGTTACTAGTTCCTGGAACTTGCAAGTTGGGACAAACGCTCTGGAGCCTTGTGGCCCACCATTGTTGAATTTATTCCTACGCAATTGATTTCTGAGTGATCCTCTAGAATCCCATAACTTTAATCGAGATAGATGGTCGAGACCCAAATTCAAGCGGCCTAGTTTTAAAATGACTTGCAGTGAAAATTCCTAAATAATAAAATTCATTTGCATATCCTTCCCTCCAAGATAGGCTTATTAACCAAATATTTCAAAACTTAATGATTTGTAAAGAATTTAAAGGGACCACCCAACAAATAATCTCTAAACTTCTGTCATGAGTCCACCATGGAAATGGCCTCCCTTTCAGTAGTGGTATAGTTCTTCTCCATAATAGAAAGTTTTCTATTGGCGAAATAAATTGGATGGTCTAAATTACCTTCTCCAGGTTGAGTCAATATAACTCCCAAACCAATCCCTAATGCATCTATATGGACATGAAATTATTTATTCTAATGTAGATAAACTAATATTGGAGCACTTACAAGCTTCTCCTTCAAGGTATCAAATATGGGGCACATTCAGTAGTCTAAGTAAATTTCTTAGACTTTTTCAATAATCTCTCTAGTAGTGTAGTAATGAGAGCATATTTGTGGATGAACCTGTGATAATATCTTGTATGACCCAAAGTGGATCTTAATTATTTAACACTACTTGGGGGTGGCATATTCAATATTACCCAAACCTTTGTAGGATCTACACATACTCCTTCCTTACAAACTATACGTCCAAGCAATGTTCCAAAAGGGACAACAAAGATACACTTCTTTAAGTTCAGAGAAATTTATAGTTTCCTACAACAATCAAACATGACCCTGAGAAAACTGGAATGATTCTTCAATAAACTATAAACCATCCAATTATCCATATAAACTTCAAGAAACTTATGAATAAAATCATGAAATGCATCAATCACAATCCTTGAAAACATAACAGGAGCATTCTTCAGGCCAAAGGGCACAACATTATAAGCATAGGAACCCATTATCTTTTAAAGGTGGTTTTATTCATATCTTCCTCCACAATGCAAACTTGGTGATAGCCAGAGAACCCATCAGTGAAGGAATAAGCTTCATTACCCATAATGTTATCCAAGACCACATCACTAAAAGGAGTATGAAATGGATCATGGAAATAAACATTGTTAAGGCTCCTATAGTCCACACAAACTCATATTTCTTGTGAATCCTTCTTATCCTATATCATAACGGGACTAATCCAATCTTCTTCGTCAACTAGAAATATGAGTCCTACAACAAACATCTTATCAATCTCTTTCTTCACCTTTTCTTTGACTCGTTGGATTTAATCGATATTGTCGATGTTTAATTGGCTTTGCATAAGGTTTCAAAACTATATTCATCTTGCCCAAGTCTCCTTTAATACCCTTGAACTATAAGACCGATGCAGGGAAAAAATCTTCATATTCATTTAACAAGTCCAATATCTCCTTATTGGTCAGCTCATCCCAATAATCATCAATAAAGGTTATTTTGGGCTTCACATCGTTCCAAATGTTTAATTTCTATAGCTTAAGTGGTTTCAAATGAAGGGTGTCCTTTACAAGATCCTCTTTTATCCCTCTCTACCTCTCTGATTCGTTCAAATATAGATGCATTAACTCCTCTAATTCCTCATCAAGTTCTTTATCAATTTTACCACAAGATATAGTCTTGTGAAAACTTGAGTCATATTAATGTGCAAAATCTGCATACCTGCTACATTCCTCAACAACTTTCCCAAAAGGGAACAACAAACTTTTAATAGATTTTAGGGCTTTAGTGAGCCTCGAATATGTATCTGAGAATGAGAAATATACACAAAACTGAGTTGTAAACATATTCCAATCCGTTGTCTACCTCTTTATCTCCTCCTTCAGATACGAGTCTCGCATAAAAGTTTCCAATGTATGGATGAACTGGTGCATCCACATCATGACTAGTAAGCCAATTTTTAACCAAACAGAACTGCAAGTTTGTATATGCTTTTGTAGACTATTATACTCATCATATATAGGGATTCGCCTAAAGGGACTCTCTGGAGTAGAAAATATACACATAATGGAAGACTTAGTAGTTTTCCAATCTGCATGGAGGTGGTCACGATGGGCTCCCCACCATTTGGCAGGGTTCGCTTGCAAAGAAACATTAATTATAGGGATATTTTGACTTTCTTCAACCTTAGAATCAACTTCTTTAAGAAAACTTACAACATACTCAGTACCATTAAAAGTAGGATATTCGCATACCTCATTACCAATCCATTAAACACAACAAACAGTTGCACAGTGTCGAGAATGGAGCTTATGATCTCCCTACTACCAATAATCCATCAAAATATCGAAGGAAACCTCAGTACCTTGAATACTTTTCCAGCTAATAGAACCAATGGTTTTCAAATTCATGTAACCTTCCCTCTTCCTAATAATAAGCTAATACAACTAGTCCAATAAGTTAGGTTGCTCCACATCGTTCACAGGATCTTTAAATCTCAGACCTTGGTAAGGGTATAAAGGCTATATAACCTGGACTCCATCAACCTAAAATGTCATAATTTCCCTCTTGAAGTCAATAACTACATAATTCTCAAATGCCCAATCAATTCCCAACAAGGCTAGATACAAATATTTATTTCCCATAATGTATATCACCTCAAAGTCTACGTATGTTTTGAAACCTACAATATCAACTTCAATGTCCTCTAGTTGATCAATATTCAAGATGCGATACTAGTTTGCAATTTGTAGTTGGATTGGAGAAAAACTAGCTTTGTCCTTCCCAACGGCTCCCAAGTTTTCCTTAGAAAAATATTCATATCTGACCCAAGATCTAGCATAGAATCTTTAATCTGGTATCCTGCAATCTGGACATCCACTCAAAATTCCCTTATTGTTCTCTTCTTATTTCTCATAACTATTCTAGAATGTCTTTCATGTAGATTAGCATAAATAGTCTTCTCAGAGAATGGGCCATCTTGCACAATTTCCTTCAATTTCTTGTGCAACTTGCCAGTCATTTTCTCTGTGGTCACAATCTGCAAAAATAAATGGATCCACTCAAGAATAGTTTGAGATGTTTCCTATGAAAATCTGGGACTCTTAGCCTACACTCGTTCTCGCTACTCTGCATGGGGCCTATGAGAAGAAACCAACTGTCTGAAGATTTTAGCTACATCACTATAGTAATCTTTCTGTTGATTGGGGTCATACGACCTTTTAGGTGACACAAGTTTTATAACAGTAGGTTGCCCAAAGGTTTCAATATCAACTCTAGTCCTTTTTCCTCCTTGGGTAACAATATTGATGTTAGCTGCACATATGGCTCTAGTTCTTGTGGTTCTCCAATGATTAAATTTTCCCCTTTTACTCGATTGTCCTCCCCCCAGCTAGCAATGAGTTCTGGACAATCTTTAGTGCCATGTGTACTTACCTAGCGGTGCAAACACCAAGGCCTCCTTGGCATCAGATAATCTTTCGCAACATGACCCTCTTGATCACAATTACAACTTTGGATCAGACATCGTCCTATAGTCCTCCCCCCCCTTGGGCATCACTTCCTCAACCACGAGGAGTTTCATTAATTCTAAATGTTTTATGATTAAGAAGATCAACCAGAGCATCTAAATATCTACACTGATTTGTGTGGTGCATAGGAAATCCAAAAAATTCACAAAATAGATTGTTTGGCACATTTGAATACTTCCGTAAAATAAAACACAGACGTGGCAAATAACCATAAGATATTCAAATTTGACAATACTGATTCATGGACATACTTTGGTGATTAGGAAATGCGTGGTATTGAGTATGCCCTTCGAATGGCATGGCTAAAGAAATTTGCACAACCCCAATACTATGGAGTAGCGGTGGGGGTCCCATAGGCATAGTGATCGGTCCGATACCCCTCAACTGTGGACATTCTATGGCATGATTTCCTTCAACTTGACAATTGGTACACCATACATGAGGCATCATTGGTCACACAGGCGTAAGATCCTTTAGTATTTTTGTCAAAGTAATAATTTTATTTTGGAATCCCATAATAGTAGGTTAGTAGAAGTACTACCTGGTCAATAGTCTTGTGGTAATCTCGCAATAGCTTCAATCTGCATTGCATGCTCTAATGCATCCTACAAGGTGTCAAAATTTTGTTGCAACAATAGAATCCTAGTCATTGGTAACAAAGCTTTAATAAAATAATCTCTTTGATGATGGGGCTCGATTGGGTAAGATAATTGACTGATGGCATTTTTAAATCGTTTCATCCATTGCCAAGCAGATCCACCTTCTCTTTGTATAACATCCAATAACTCTACTAAACCTTGCCAATTTGGCTAAGGGAGTTTCAATTCTTGAAGAAAATGTTTTCTTACCTGGTCCATGATGGTGTTTGGATTCAAATCAGACCATTTGATGAACCATCACATAGCATGATCCCGAAAAGTCATCTAAAACTCAATGAGCTTAGTGGCATCAGGAGTTTGTTTGGCCCTGCAAACGGCTTCACACACATACTAATGTTATTCAACATCTTCACCACCCCATCCAAAGAACTTTGGATAGTAGGTGAGTGATATTGTGATATTTTTGTCGAGAGTTGTTTTTCCTAGTTGAACTATAACAATTCCTTGGGAACTCAGCTAAGAATAACTACCCTAACTTGACTGAAAACCACTACCATAACTACTTGCTCCACTAGAACTACCTCCCCATTGGAAGCCTTTTGGACCCCAAAATATCACTTTTAGTGGTCTAGCAGGTGAGGGTACAACTCCCTCACCTTTCCAATATTGATCCATTTGGCCTTTGAAGGATTTGTTCCCTTGAGCCCCACTCGAACGTAATCCACATTCCCTCATTTTAAAGACCTTTTTCTTTTGTCAAGAATGGTGTCTTGTTATAGTTCATCAAGGTATTCAGGAGAAAAATCCTCTATGGAAGGAATTTGGACATTTTCTCCTTGATCTTCAATCAACAGAGGCTCATACAACCTTAAGTTCTCAACATTAACAACAACATAAATGAAGGAAAATCCAACCTGAAGGCATTATTACCAATCTTTTCCAAAGTTCTAAATGGACCATATCTAATTGGTTTCAGTTTTTTACCTTCTCCTTGGAGCCTCTCTTTGCTAATGTGAATCCAAAATTCATCACCAACTTGGAACTTTTGATCTATTTGATGCTTGTCGTGCCTTGATTTGTACTTGCCTTGGCTCTTTTCAAGTTGTTCTTGAACTCTTTGGTGTACCAATTGGATTTTTTCAATGAACCTTCTTTGTTTGTCTATGTCACTATGACCATCAATAACAACATATTTTCCAAAAATGAAATCCAAAGAAGACTTAGGAAAGTATCCCAAACATGCCTCAAATGGTGATGTTTGAGTTCAAGAGTGCTTGGCCCAGTTGTAAGCATGTTGAATATAGTGAAAATGTTCATTCCACAACTTACGATGCTTGTTGCAATACCCTTGAAGAAGATGTATCACTATCCCTTTCACCACCTTTGTTTGACCATATGTTTGCGGATGAAAAGTTGTACTCTTTTTCAATTTGGTGTCCATGAATCCCCACAAGATTGACCAAAAATTCCCAAAAAAGCAAGAATCTCGATCACTAACAATGGATGTGGGCAATCCAAAATGCACCCATACATTATGAAAGAATAACTGAGCAGTTTGTTCAGTTGTAACTTTCTTTTTACATGGCATCAAAACACACATTTTGTGGAACCTATCCACAACTACATACAAATAATCATGAGCTCTTTTTGACAATGGAATACCTCCTACAAAATCCACAGAAACACTCTCCCACGGTTGTGAAGGAACCAGAAGTAGTGTGTACAATCCTAACTTCCTATTGTTAGGCTTACTGACTGCACATAATGAACATCCTTTAATAAAACGTGACACACTTTCAAGCATATGAGGCCAATAACAATACCTCTGTAGATGTGCCATTGTCTTACATACACCGAAATGACTAGCAATAGCAGAAGTATGTGCCTCTCTTATGACGTTGACTCTTTCTCCCTGTGGAATACAAATCTTTCCAAGATGTTACAACAAGTTATCATGCAAATTATAATCAAATTCCTCTACTTGGTTACCTTGACTCAAGCTTGCATAAACATCTTCAAATTCATTGTTTAATGCATATTTCTCAATATAAATTTCATGCAAAACAAAATTATGTTTGAGTAAAGTAGTTGCACTAAAAATAGGCCTAGAAATCATATCAACAACTTTATTGTAGATACCTTTCTTATACCTTATTACCAAGTGAATTTGTTGAAGAAAACCCATCCATCGGAAGTGCCTTGATTGCTGCAACTTTGATTGAGATTGCAAGTAGTGCAATGGTTGATGATCAATGTGAATAATTGTTTCCTTACCCATCAAGTAGTGTTTCCACTTTTTCACACTTTGCACCAATGGATACAATTCCTTGTCATATGTAGTATAATTAATCACTGCACCATTGAAAGTTTCTGAATGAAAACAGATAGGCTTACCATGTTGCATGAGGACTGCACCCATGGCATAGTCACTAGCATCATTCTGAATCTCAAATGACTGTTCAAGTCTAGAAATGCAAGTACTAGAGCTGAACTGATCTTTTCCTTTGATGCATCAAAGGCCTTTTGTTGTTTACCTCCCCACTGAAAAGCTTTTTTTACACTTGTCAATGCATGCAAAGGAGCTTCTATAAAAGAAAAGTTAGCAATGAATTTCCTCCAATATTGGGTTGCTCCCAAAAAACTTCTTAACCTTGGCCAATTCAAAATAACATCAACCTTGGAGGGATCTATTTTTATCTCACCTCCTCCAACAATATGACCCAAGTAAACTAAAGAAGTTTTTCCAAACTCACACTTTGACATCTTTAAATACAAATTTTCTTTCTTTCACACATCAATTACTTTTATCACATGCATGACATGTTCATCATGAGATTTACTGAAAATTAAGATGTCATCTAAGTAGAATATAACAAAGTCATCAAGAAATTGCATCAACACATCATTCATCACACACATGAATGTAGGAGAAGCATACATAAACCAAAAGGAATAGCTAGCCATTCAAACAAACCTTGTTTTGTTTTGAATGTTGTCTTCCAAATGTGTCCTTTAGATATTCTAATTTGATGGTAGCCACTCCTTAAGTCCAACTTAGTAAAATTATTTGAATATTTCAATTTATCAAGTAAAGCATCTATTTTAGGTAGAGGGTAACAGTTCTTTACCGTAATTTTGTTCAATGCATTGAAGTCCACACACATGCACCATGTGCCATCCTTATTTGGCACCAAAGCAATAGGTGAACCACATGGAGAAGAAGATGGCATGATGATCCCTTTATCCAAAAACTCTTGAATTTTATTTTTAATTTCTGCACTTTCCATCACTAACATCTTGTACATGCCAATGTTAGGAAGAGGACAATATTGTTTCAATTGTATATCATGTTGGATTCCTCTCTTGGGAGGCAATCCTTTTGGTTCCTGAAACATCTCATCATATTGGGTAACTACATCAACCAATTCAGATTTCAATTTTGAACCACAACCTTTAAAAGTTTCATTATCAACATCATTTTTGGGTTTGATCATTATAAGCACAAAATTCTTTCTTGAATTCACTAGTCTTTTCATCTACCCTGCATTAACAAGTGAAAGATTTAGTTTCTTGCTATGAGTTGTCACAATATATTCTACTCCATCTTTGACCAAATGGTATTTGTTTTCATGTCTATGGAAGATACTTTTCTTGTCATAGAGATACTAGCTGCCCAAAACTATACCACATATGTCTAATGGCACAACATCAAGTTCCACTTCATCTATGAAATTTGTAGTAATGGCAAAATTTAGTTTACACTTTCTAGTTACCTGCAATTGTGCATTGTCACACACGCATCCAAGTGGATATGGTTTATGATGTGGAATGGTTTCCAAGTTTAAAATTTTGACAATATTTTCAGAGATAAGATTGGCTTGAGAGCCACTGTTGAAAAGTGTATCAATTTTGCTATGTTTTGAGATCACCCTTATGTGAAAACATTTTATCCTCTTCTTTTCATTTGGAGTTTCATTGTGTGAATTTGAAGTACTAGTGCTAGAAATGGATTATTTTTCTTTCATACCCATGGCTGTGATCTTACTTTCATCACCCGAATCGAATTCCAAATCCTATTGAGTGGTTGCAGTTCCCTTTTGTTTTCCCTTGTTGTTGAATTTCTTTGGTTTCATTTCGGGATGAAGCTTCCAACAATGAGCTTCATCGTGACCCTCTTTGGAACAATGTTTGCATGTTAATTTATCTCATTCCTTCTTGATAGATGCATTGTTCTTTCTGTTCCCTTTGAAACCCTTTTCTTTTCCTCTACCCTTAAATGTCCTTTTACTACCTTCTTCTGGGGTGTTTTTCCCTCTTGCCTCGAGATGAGTGGCTTGCACACACACATCATCTAAATTATTGGGATTAAACATTAAGATAGTATGCCTAAGGTAATTGTGTAAACCCCCTATGTACTTCAGCAATGTGTCTTGTGATTGCAAACCTACACCTAACATTAGAGACCTTTTTCTGAATTCTTGGGTGTAATATTGCACATTTTGACCTTTAAGTTTTCTAAAGTTCTGCCAATTCATGATGGCTTTCTGCATATAAGCTAGAGGGTAGAATTTTATTTTAATTGCAGCAATGAAATCAGACCAAGAAATTGATATCTTACCATGTTTTTTTTCTCCTCTTGTGTCTTTTATTCCCACCATACTAGTGTTGTACCCTCCATTCTCAAAGAAGCTAACTGAATCTTTATGTCATCCTCTTGAAGGTTTTGAATTCTAAAATAGACGTCCAACCGAAAAATCCAATTATCAAGCTTCTCTGCATTCACTTCACCATTATACATGAGTAGTTCAAATTTAACATCAATTTTTAATAGGGTGATTTACCAATTCCTTTTGAGGTATGTTGATGAGTATGAGTAAGGGTTGTGCTAGTGGAAGAGGGTGAATATGCCTGTGAAAAGGAAGATGAAGAAGATGGTGGAGAGGGTGGAGGTTTACCTCCATTTCCATTACCTTCTCCTAAAGAACCTTCTCCTTTGGGAGGTTTGGATGTTTCACCCTACAACCTGGTATTCCTGGTATTCCTTTCTTCATAGAGGACCTTCACCATCTCTTTCATATCAAAGAAATACTTCCTGAAGGGCTTCTCATCTTCTGTCATGTTTGTAGGATCTCCTTCATGAGATATACTCACTAGAGCCTCAACTGCAACTTGAGGAAGAACTGGTGTTGGAGATTGTGGAAACCTTGCCCTCCTTCCCCTTGACCCAACTTTAGGGCTTTCAACTAGCTTCCCTTCTCCTCTTTTGAGTTTTAACCTTGTAAGCATGACGTAAACTTGAAAACGGTTAAATCCTTCTTGCACAAAGCAAACCTAGTGCTCTGATACCAAAATTGATCTGATTAGGAATATTAGTTTTGTTGTGCTAAGATCCTCCTTAGATTATAAACAAAATGTTATTCATGTGCTTAAGGATTCATGAGTTTATTCCAAGTGAAAATGAATTTTTATGTTAATTTTATGAGAAATTTAACATAAATAAGAAAATGAATAGCAACATATGAATGTACAGAACATCACCAACAATACATCACAACAGGAACATGATTAAGGAGTTCACCCTCCTGGGCTACATCTCCTTAGTCAAGCTTCCAATGGCTTAGGCCTCTCTATTATGATCAAATGTGTAAAACGATGTGTTTACAATGCTCAAATGCTTCTACAACCTGCTCCAATGAGTCTAGAATGTCCAAAAATGGCCATCTAGCCTCTTTTTGCTCCCAATTTGGTTGAAAACTGGAGAAGTTATGACCTCTCATAGTTTCTCCACTATTCGCTCCACAAATTGCCCAAATTCGGGCACTGAACCCTCATTTTTTCCTGAATTCACGCTAACTAGCCACCAAATCCACCGAAATTGGGTGGATTTGTCAGTTCGGCAGAATTGTCGGGCGGTTAATTTGGCCACTGGGGCCTAAAAATCAAGAGAAAAGTCATATGGAGGGTCATGCACCCAGTGGCTAGCCCCCTGCACTGGCCCCTTTTCCTCTAGCATCCACATAAAATGTTGGCGGATAACAGCGTGTTCACATGGGTGGTTAAGCCCGCGGGCTTTCCCCCACGTGCTAGCCCAACCTCCGAACTCTAAGACATTAAACTTTAAAACAAATGTGCAATCCATATGGTTAAGAAGCATCTGCGTGGTGCAATGGTAATTGGCTCTATTGTGTGTTGGGAGGTCGCAAGTTCGACCCCCGTTGCCTCTACCTAGACTATAGCGAAACTTTTGGTGGCCTCTCGAGCTGCCATGTGGCGACCTCCAGCTAGGCCACATGTTAGCCCGTGGCTGGCCACTCTTTAAAACAATTAAAACCACTAAAATCTGACCAGTACAAATGTGCCACTTGGCACGATATAAATCACTGAGGCGCCCATTGACCAGGTCAACGTCAACATACCTTGCCCAGTTAGCACCATGTTAGTAGTACAGACTGCTGACTAGGTTGTCCTTTTTTTAAATGCTCATGTTTGGGAAAGTGAACAGAACACGTTTCTAGAGTCATACAAAGTTTGTTTCGTGCGAAATGAGTTGCATCAAATTTAGGATGACGAGCACTACACGGTTGTCGAGGCTCCACACCAATCCAACAACTTTTAAATTTGAGCTATTTTTTGAGCACCTGATCAGCAAGAGGTCTGTCTTTATGAGTGATCATAGTGGATTGAGGTACTTGTTTGACCAACCCAATCTGAATGTCAAGTAAGCTATATGGTTGGATACCCTCAATTAGTTTGGATTTGAGATTAGCTACATTAATGGCAATGAGTGTAGGTTTTAACCTTGTACAGAAATTACATACCAACGAATTCTTAAAAAAGAGAAATATAAAATGGAAAAAACATAAAACAAATATACACAAAGATTTTCCCTTGGATCCAAAATCTTAGACTACCAGGTTGATTTTTCATTACATTCCTTTCAATTAAAAAAAAATATATATATATATATATATATATGTGTGTGTGTGTGTGTGTGTGTGTGTGTGTGTGTTGAAGCATTCATAAACCCCATTCCATAACCCTAGATTAGAACATAACCATAGTTCCGTTGACCGGATCTACAAAATACCTTAGGCAGAAAACCATCATGATCAAAACCATGTGCAAAACCCATGTACAAAACTATGGGTAGATCCGCACACAAGTTTTGGGTCTGCCCCTTGTGCTTCGGTCCACATACAAAAACTTTCTTGAGGCGCTGCCACAGGCCCCATGTAGGGGGCTATCGTACCCCTACTAACCCCCCTAGAGGAGGGATACCACCCCCCCTATGACCCTTTCCGTGCAATGTATAATGCATGAGACTAGTCATGGAAAGACTATAACACACACCCAACAATGATAATTGGGTTTCAAATTCTCTTAGTAGAAGAGTGTAGGTGAATCATATTTCAACTGTGAGTTCATATAGCACAGATTTATAGGAGTGTATCTTGCATGCAAGATAACATGATGAGAAGTATCAGCAGTTGAAGCAAAGATTGCAACAATAGGGTGAAGGTGATAGGGATGAGGAGTATCATCTCACATTAGATGGCTTGGTTAGATTCAAGGACAAGATTTGTGTGCCAGATGACGGTGAGCTCAAGAATATTATCTTAAGGGAGTTTCATGTCAAGCCATATTCAGGTCACGTAGGATATCATAAGAATTTTACATCAGTTAAGAAGTTCTACCATTTGTCAAACTTGAAGAAGGAAGTGGCTGAGTATGTTGTTAGATGTTTGAACTGTCAGCATGTGAAATTGAGTGTAAACACCCAGTTGGTCTATTATAGCTTATTCTGATTCCATAATGGAAATGGGAGGTCATTTCCATGGACTATGTTATAGGTTTACCGAGGACATCGAAGCAACATGATTATATCATGATTGTGGTTGATAGATTGAGTAAGGTAACTCACTTCATTGTAGTGAAGTCTACTAATTCAACTAGTGAGGTAGCTCATATCTTCATTAGAGAGATAGTGAGATTACATTGTGTTCCCAAAAATATAATCCCAAACAGAGATGCGAATTTCACTTCCAGGTTTTGGAAGGATTTATTTGCAGGATTAGGGACAGAGTTAGCCTTCAACACAACATATCATCTGCATATAGATGGATAAACAGATATAGTTAATAGGATTCTTGAGGATATGTTGAGGATGTATGTTATGCATCAATAGAGGAAGTGGTAGGAGTTTCTTCCACTGGTGGAGTTTGCATATAGCAGTGGGTATCAGAAGTATTTAAGGATGAGTCCATTTAAGGCTTTTTATGGGTGGATTTGTAATAATCCTATCAGCTAGAGTGATCTAGTGAACATGGTGTTGTTTGGACTGAATATGTTGACTGAAATGGAGCAGGAGATACATGTTATTAAGAGGAATTTGAAGGTAACACATGACATGCATAAGACTTATGCGGATCAACATAGAGAATTCAAGGAGTTTCAGATTTGGGATCATGTGTACTTGCACATGAAGTCCAACAAGAGCTCCTTGAGGATTGGGTCATGTGCCAAGATGGCACCTGGATATTGTGGTCATTTTGAGATCCTTAAGAGGATTAGACCAGTGGCCTATAGACATGCACTACCACAAACATTGAAAATCCATGATGTTTTCCCCGTTTAATTACTTAAGAGATATTTCTAGGATGTTGATCATGTGATTAATTGGTTTGTATTGTAGTTGGAACCATAAGTAGAATTCCAGCCAAAGCCACAGTGCATTTCGCAGCGGAAACTACTCATGCTCTGGAATAGAGAAATAGAGAAAGTTAAAGTGCAATGGAAGCACTTTGGGCTCGATGAAGCTACATGGGAGATGGTTGATCAGATGCAGACTTTGTATCCTTCCTCATTTTTTGGTTGAGCATATGTGTTTGGTTTATTTGTTTTGATTATATGTGTGTGTGTGTGTGTGTGTGTGTGTGTTGTAAATATTGTAATTAGTTGTGTTATAAAGATCCAATAAGTAATATGTTGTAAATATTGCATCAAGTTCTGTTATAAAGCTCCATAAGTAGCATGTTTTGTTGGTTATAAGTGTGATTGAACACTAAGGACGGTGTTCCCCCAAGGGGGAGGGGTTTGTAACAAACCCTAGTTGATTTTCTATGTCAATAAAATAAGACCAAGGTAATGGGATACATATTCTAAACTAAATGTTCAAAAAAACATTGTAGTGGGCATAACTTGTGATTAATTAATGGCTATGGAAATTATAAAAGGCATTGGCAAAGGAAAAGAGGCAATAATTGACATTTAATTATGAGAAATAAATGAAAATAGGAGAAAAGGAAGGTGAATAGACACAAATTTGCATGCAAGAGAAATTAGAGGGAAAACGAAGGAAAATGAAGAAAATAGAGGCCTAAATGATCAAAAGGCATCAGAGAAACAATTCACAACTTTTTTCAGTT
Organism: Pinus taeda; assembly: GCA_000404065.3. Lineage (NCBI taxonomy): Eukaryota > Viridiplantae > Streptophyta > Pinopsida > Pinales > Pinaceae > Pinus > Pinus taeda. Next base: position 35,523 of record APFE030055719.1, on the reverse strand, counting down.
CAGTACTGGTTCTCTCATTTCAAACTATCATTCTCTCATACTCTTGCACACTTAGAGCATTTTTGGAGCACTCTAGCATTAACTTGAATTGGAGCAAGAAAGCAAAGGAAACAAAGGAAGCACAAGGAGACAATTGGATCAAAAACTACAATAGGGATACTTTGCAAGTAACATGTTATGTGTGTGTTGTAGCAGCTACAACCACCCTCCAAAAATTTTCCTTAGCTTGCACAGTTCTAGCAGTTAGTCAGCCTCCTGATAGCCCAGACTATCCCTTGCACAGTTTTGGCAGTTAGTCTCCCAGCCTCCCATTCAAAATTGTGCAATCTTCCCAGTCAGTCACCTAGGTATGTTGCATGTCAGTCCTCAAGTTTCTTTTGGTTTTCAACTGACATATTTCTTGTCGTGAGTGTTGTTATGTATCTAGGTATCGTAGGTGTTCGTCTGTCTCTTAGCAGTACATTTTCAATGGCCTCCAAGAGAGAAGGGTCAAAGGACACCATTGAAAGCGCAACTAGAGATACAGTTGAACAAGTGTCTATGAGCTTGCCTATCTACGAAGACACCAAGTTGTTCATAGACAAGGATATCAAGATGAAATGGAAAGACATAAATGATACATTCTCAGGCATATTTGAGGAAAATGTGGAAGACCGAAGGGTCTATGTCAACATTCACAAGTCTGTCTTGTACTAGATTGCATGTAGGTATCCTGCATTTCCATGCATGGACATGATCCACTGGATTGTCTCACATACTGATCTCGAGGTGATAGTGTCGACCAATGCTAGTGGAATAGATCTTGCTACCTTCAGAGTGAAGGACTTTCAGGAGATGTACCACTTGCCACAACCTGTGATCATGATGGAGAAGCCCTTCAACAGACCCAGCAATAGTGCAAACTCAAGAGATATCTTGAAGATCTGGATCAAAGAGCCAGCCAAGTTCAAGACAACACCCAACTAGGTTTACAAGATAAAAATATTGTAGATGGCATATCAGTACTTGGTCATCTTTGCATGCCACTTATATGGCCAAGAGATCACATATACCTTCCCCTAGAGTTGGGTGATTGCGTTGGACCAACTGGCCAGCGAAGGAAGACCTTGAAACTAGTCCGACATGTTGGCTCTCAGGTTGAAGGAACAAGTGACAGAAGCTCGACATCCACCCAAGGGACAGTAAGCGAAGATATACATGTCCACTTACATTCTAGATGTAGTCTGTGCCCATCGATAGTTCCCAAGCTTGGGTTGGGCATGGACACCTTCGGAAACTATGTGGACACTTATTACAGATTGTTCTTGGAATGCAGCTTCCATGGAGTCATCACACATTTGTTAGACCACCTTGTCACCCGAGTGTATAAAATGATATTTGAGTAGGATCCACCTTGTATGTTGCAGGCATCCGATGCAGGCATTAATTGACATAGCAGATTGGTATGCCTCACCCCTTCGCACTTTTATACGGATTTACAGCACAGAGAAGGCTCCGCATGTTTTACCAAAGTTTTCCATGGACAAGATCGTCATGCAAGAGGTGTCATATCTTATCTCAACAAGGTTGTCAGTGAGACTGCATAGGAAGAATAAGGCACCTTAGCCTGCTCTTCCTTTGCAGATCGAGTTGTATGAAATTTTGAATCTCAAGCATGCTGAGGCCGAGACAGAGGAGTTCAAGAGATTCACTTCGGCACCCGAAGTTTTAATCCGTATGACCCACATTGCTTGGCGAAGGACCACTGTGCGAGAATGCCATTTCCTTGGATCCACGGGGTGTGTCAGTGGCCTCAAGAAGACCCATGGAGATATTTTTATCACTCCTCGAGGCTCAATGAACTGGTCAGAATAGTTGTAGAGTGGTTAGCAAAGTAGAGGGAAGCAGCATCTCAAAGAGGAGCATCATTAGCTATAACAAAGAGTAGCAAACCTGTGTGTGACAAAGGCAAGAGAAAGATTGTTGACAGTGTGTAGAGCCTCTAACTTACACCTCACCATCCACTATTACCTACTGTTTTTCATCACTTACCTCTCTCTTTTGCCTCATTTTCAATGTAAAACCACCCAGATCATTACATTAGATGTCATTAAGTATGATCAAGTGAGCTTTGCTAATGTGTGACTGTTTTGTTTAGATTTTGACATATTTACAGGCATTCCGCAGCCCTCTGCTGATTTCGCAGCCATCTGCTGATTCTGCAGCCATCTGGTGATTCCGCAGCCTTTTTATTAATCTCAAGGTTCCACGTGTCATTTTGCCAAATGAGCCACATGGGCACTTAGGAATCAAGGTGCTCGAGGTTCCTGTGCTATTGGTTCAGCCATCCACGTCATCTGCACCTCCGGTCAACAAGGGTCAAGTTACAGTCAACAAAGGCAGCTTAACGGTGATGCGTAAGCTATTGGGTCACGTCAGTCCAAACGGTGACTTGTTCGTGTTACGCAGGTTGTGGGAGACATAATCCAACTCTGGATTCAATGCCCATAACGACCAGAACCTCCAGCTCATCCACGCAGGCCTATGACACGTGTTAATTGAACCTTAAATACACATGATAGTTAGTTATTTTTCAGTTTTAGCTGTACGCATTAGGATATCTTTCAGATGCCTATAAAAACTTGCGTCTGCGTACGCTTATATAACTTTTTAATTGCTGTGTTTTATGAACTGGTTATAATTTTAGTGCATTCCCAGGCTCTGTTTTAATAGTGCTATTCTAGCACTCTTGACTGTAATTTTCTGCACATGGAGTAATAGAAGCAGTGCTGTTCTGAAGTTTTCAATACCTTGAGTCTTCTTTGGGTTATATGAATGGAGGGCCCCTGTTCATGTTAGCCTTGTACAGTATTTTATGTTCAGCATTTCCTTTTCTTGATACATGTACAACGTAACTTACTTTCATGTTATTTCATTTCCAGCCTTTATTTTAAGCTGATCAGCATTGTTCTTTTGCAGGTTTTTAACCCGGGATTGCTTGTGTGTTATGTATTTGCTTTATATCTAGTGGTAGTTTCAGTTGACAGATTCAAAGTTGCTGCCTTTACTTTGTTTTCATAGCTGATTTTTAGTTTTATTTCTCAAATCTGTCTACTAACATATGAATGGTCTCTTTATTATAAATTGTCTATCTTTTAGAGATCAGAATACTAATCACTTGCAGCTGGCTTTGGGTACTTTTTAGACTAATCTTTAACTACTTTCTAATCGTGTCTTACACAGTACTATGTGTTAGAGGCAGAGAGTTAGAAAGAGCAAAACATTATAACTAGTCTTTAAAAGTAGATTTTCTCATTCTTTATCATTTCTTAGACTTATCTTTAGCTACTTCCTAATCGTGTCTTACACAGTACTATGTGTTAGAGGCAGAGAGTTAGGAAGAGATAAACATTATCATTGGTCTTTTAAGTGATTTTCTTATTTTTTCAGCAGCATGAATGGTGTCTAATGCCATTAGAAAGTGGTTCTTTGCTTTCAGTTCATTTTAATTCATTTATTTCCTTCAAGTTTTCCTTTTCAGCAAGTAGTTAGAAACCATTAATCACACACTTTCACTCATCTAGAATTCACCTTACACACACCATCACTCATCTGTTTATAAATACATCACTCCATCTTAGGAAGATAAATTAACCATAAACAACACCCCAAACGACAAAAATCTTTAAGAGGTTGCTTAAGTACATATAGTACACCTTCACTACATCAGCTTACGAGCCCCGGGTTGACAATTAATGACATCAATTTAGGAACACTAAATTGACTAAACATAGTGCAGAGGCAAAACAAAGCTACAAGTTCAAAGCAGATCCACTTGTGTTGAAAGTAGCTTTGGAGATTGAGGCTAAGAGGTGACAACACAACAAGACAATTGTGTAGAGGTTGAAAGAGAAATAGAGGATGGTGGAAATAGAAAAGGAGTTGTAGGAGTTGAAGAAATAACTCCAAGAAGAACAGGAGCTGCACAGAAGAGAGAAGGAAGCACAGAAGGAACAGGTACAGTAGGAGGTGGATCATGCATAGATTGATGAAACCATGCCCATACAGGTTATAGACTCATTCAAGAAGTTGGCACAGAGCAAAGAGGGTGAGTAGTTGCAGGAGCAGGACTTAGCTTAAGAGATTGAACAGATTCTAGAGCAGATGGACACGGATATGGTCCAGCCAGAGTCAGATCAGGATATTAACCTTGTGCCTCAAAACCAATAAGTCATCCCACCATCTTTACTAGATCCGTAAGCTGAGAAAGTCCCAAGGGATCAAGGAGACACATAGATCCTTAAAGACAATCCAGAGGTGGAGATGCACAACATATGTTTCGACAAGTCACAACACAGAGATGTGTAGTCATGTAGAGTACCCATTACGGATGTTCACATATCTCCTGCACAATTTGAAGAATAAGTGATTGTATCTGATGTGCGCAAGCATCCTGTAGCATTGGACGATGCTACCAGAGCATATTCCGAAGTCAACAGCTCGAGTGTGAGATTCTTGATAGCTAAGAACAAGTGCATGGCTATGGAGTTACAAGTGGCCAAGCAAGGGGGAGAATAGGTTACATCATCCGCTACAGCAGAGTTGAAGAGAGTGATACTGGATGAAGTATCATCCCTCGAGGCAGTCATGCGGATGTTGTATTCCAGATTTTTCACCATGCATAAGTCAGTTTTCCATCTCAACGGTTGGCACCAACGCTGTGCTAGGAGAGAACGCATCTTATGAAATCTACACACTGTTGTTGATCACATGCAAACATCGACAATGAGGTACAAAGGATCCCCATTGAATTTGCCGAAGATGATGAAGCCCAAGGGGGTAGAGTTGAATGCATGCATCCGGAGTCAGATTCGGAACTATGAGGAACTCTCGCAGCTCATCATCAGTTTGCAGCCTTCACATGCACAGGTGTTTAGAAGCATGGATGTCATTGTGCTCACGCACACGATCCCATCCATTGACACACGCACCGAGGTGAAGTCAAAGATCCAATTCCGATGGAGGTTGACATGTACTTTGATGAGTTGATGTGCATAGCCACCAGTGCAGACACTATGCATCAGTATGTGGTTGGTCCAGCTGCACTCAAGACTATGATGCACATCTTATCAGATGAGTTGGAGAAAGGTTCCAGATCAGTGTACTCGGATGCAACGGAGGCAAGGGTTTTCTTTGAACAAGATGTCACCATTGATCATGTGAACACCATCACGGACTACCAAGCTTGGCACCAATTCTGCACCGTCGATCATCGTGAGGATGTCGAAGAGTTGGCCTTCCCACAACTGTCCAAGTCTTAGTGATATCTTGCATGGCTTCCTCAAGCCTATTTTTTATCACATGGGTACATGTGTAGATTTTAATGTAACATCTAGTAAAAGTGAAAGACCAAGTGTCGATAGTAGAGTGTAATAGTCATGTAATAGTTGAAGAGTCATGAGGGTAGGTGAAGAGTCACAAAGAGGAATGTCAAGGGTCACCCCACCCTTTTTTATTTATATAACCTCATAACTCATTGTATAGGCCTTTAGGAGCCAAGTTTCCTATAGGTGTATCTTAGAGAAATATTGGAGTGTATTGTAACAAGCCTTGGCTTCTCCACAGTGCAGAGCTAGTATATCTCTTTGGAGGAGTAGGCGGCAGTGACTGTAACGTTCCGTTTTCAAGAATAATGGTTGGTCATAGTTGTATGTATGATTGGATCTTTCACTTTCTTAATATAACAAATCCAACACATTTCATGCATATGTTGTTATTGTATTTCATCTATCTTGGTTACTGTAATGATATACGTAGTTGTTGTTTGCGCATGTCTGTATGGATGTTTCTATATATGTTTGTTTGAATCTTATCGAGATGTGTTGTTGGTTTAACCATCACTTTGGATCGCTGGCTAACTTTCTTTCCAGATTGTGATGTATCTCTCATCGTATCTTCTCTTTCAACCTGTCTATTGTCACAGGTTTCTAAGGGGCACACTAATACCTCGTTCCTTGACTTGTTGCATATGTCACACCCTTGTTTCCAACAAGGGCATCTTACTCACCTCTATGCGCAATCGCGGTCAAGGCGATACCGTGCTACCCACTAATGGGAATCCTAGACCAAACGGTCTAAGGTCTAGTTCGGACTTCTTACCAGGGAGATCCCCTGACATGTTGGCGGGTCCAACACTATCAACATTTCTAGCACTAGAAGGAGGGCCAAATGACACGCTGAGTCCTCACATCATGCTTTGAATATTTGTACATCTGTCATCGATATCGTTAGAATCCTCCCTTCGCGATGCCTATCCAATGTTGAACCTGTTGACATCACGAGGGAGTTTTATGATCTCTTGTCGAAATTCACATACAATGGTGAAGGCGAAGTTGCCTGGCCTGAGTACTTACAAGACTTCCTTGCATTCTTGGAATATGAAGATGAGTTCGATGAAGTCGAGGTTGGCTTGCTGCTTTCAGACACACTTCATGAATCCCCACAAAGATGGTGCCACAACCTATTAGGTGTGGAGCCTGATTACCTTCTGTACTCAAAGGTATCACTGCATTGGATCCCTATTCGAAATGGGGTGGCAACACCACCCATAAAATATTCGCTGCAAGGGGGGTCCCAGGGGAGGGCGGCTGCGAACTTTTGGGACCCACCCCCTAGCGGGGGGATCAAGGGCAGCGCCCCTGAAGTTAAGAATACATGTAAAATTGCCTTGTAAAATGTTGTAATTTCATATTCAATCTGGGCCATTCATTAGGCGGAGATCTGACGGTAGAAGTTATGTTTAATTTAGGGTTTTTGGCCCTAGAAGGCAACCCCTCGCTATATATGAGGGAATTGTATTGCGTCTATGTAGATCTGTATTTTGATTGAGAAAGAGAGAGGAGATTGAGAGCAAAGAGGGAATTACAACGGATATGTTGTAGGTTGTATCTCTTTGATTTGTTGGATAATATAAATTGAAGGACTGGTTGTTTCTTCGTGGACGTAGCCCAAACTGGGTGAACCACGTATATCTGTGTATCTCTTCTTTTATGCATTTTCTGTGTTTATATTTCTGCAATATTTTATGTGTTCCATTTCTTTGTAATATATAATTTTCTAACAACTGGTTTCAGATGTGAAGGTCTATTTGGCTAATAAACTCGCAGGAGAGAAGGGTTCCTAGTTCGAGTGGGAGCAATGGGGGAAGATGTTAGATTTAGGGTCGAAAAATTCAACAGCCAAAACTACCAGCTGTGGAAGATGCAGATGGAATATTTTCTGTATCAGAGAAATCTGTACCAACCATTGAGCGGAAAGACAAAGAAGTCGGCGAGTATGATAGATACATAATGGGATATTCTCGACAGAAAGGCACTTGGAACAATATGGCTATGCCTAGCAGCATCGGTAGCATTTAATATTTCAAAGGAAACGACAACAAAGGGTTTAATGTCGACATTGACCAAACTATATGAAAAACCCTTGGCCTCAAGTAAGGTATTTCTTATGAAGCGTTTATTTAATATGAAGATGTTAGAAGGTGGATCTATTGCTAATCATTTAAATGAGTTTAATGCAGTTACCAGTCAATTAAATTCTGTAGGGGTAACTTTTGATGATGAAGTTAGGGCTTTGTTATTTTTGTGCTCATTGCCAGAAAGTTGGAATGGTTTAGTTATGACCATTAGTAACTCTGTCTCTGGATCTTGTACTTTAAAGTTTGATGATGTTGTTGGTGCAATCCTTAGCTAGGAAATGCGACGGAAAAGCTCCGGTGAGACATCAGGTAATGTTTTGATTGCAGAGACTAAGGGAAGAAAAATGGAAAGAGGAAAGAGCTTTGGATATCACAGTAAGTCAAGAAAAGGCAGATCCAAGTCCAGATCGGGGATAGTGTGCTAGAACTATGGTAAGAAAGGACACCTGAAGAAAGACTGCAAGTCTCAAAAGGGAAAAGAAGGAGACGTGCAGCAAGAAACTAATCATGAAGCGAATGTAGCAGGTGATGTGTTGCAAGATGATTTGATTCTTTCATTAGAAAATATTATTGATGCCTTGGTGGTAGATTCAGGGGCCTCATTCCATGCCACACCTGATAGGAAACATTTTTATGATTATGTTCAAGGAGATTTTGGACATGTTCGATTGGATGATGATAAACCCTGTTCGAAATCCAGCTTT
>APFE030055719.1:0-26576 GCA_000404065.3 Pinus taeda | reverse complement strand
AAGCCATGAAAGAAGAGATGGACTCCTTAGCACATAACCAGACTTGGGACTTAGTCAGGTTGCCTGCAGGTAAAACAGCATTGTAGAATAAATGGGTTTACAGGTTGAAGGAAGAATATGGAGGTAGAAAAAGGTATAAAGCTAGACTTGTAGTGAAAGGGTTTGCACAAAAAAAGGGTATAGACTTTAATGAAATTTTTTCTCCTGTTGTTAAAATGACTTCAATCAAAACTATTTTAAGTCTAGTAGCAGTTAAAGATTTGCATCTTGAGCAGTTAGATGTAAAGTTTCTCCATGGGGATTGGGAGAAAGAGATATATATGCAGCAGCCACAAGGATATGAAGTGAAAGGGAAGGAGAAACTTGTGTGCAGGTTGAAGAAGAGCTTGTATGGCTTAAAACAGGCTCCAAGGCAGTGGTATCTAAAATTTGACAAGTTTATGTCTTAACAAGGTTATACTAGATGTCACTCTGATCATTGTGTTTATCTAAAAAAGCAAAATGATGGCAGCTATATTATATTGTTATTATATGTAGATGACATGCTTGTTGCAGGTTCTAACATGCAGGAAATAAATGTGCTCAAAAGAAAATTGGAAAACTCATTTGCAATGAAGGATTTGGGTGTTGCAAAACAAATCCTTGGTATGACAATAACTAGAGATAAGAAGAATCACAAATTAACATTGTCTCAAAGTGAGTACATAGAAAAGGTGTTGAAAAGTTTTAATATGCAAAATGCAAAACCAGTTAGTATACCTTTGGCTAGCCATTTCAAATTAAGTAAGGAGGAGTGTCCCAAGACTTAGGAAGAAATGGCTCATATGTCTAAGGTTCCATATGCATCAGCAGTTGGAAGCTTAATGTATGCAATGGTCTGCACAAGGCCTGATATTTCACATGCAGTGGGAGTTGTAAGCAGGTACATGAACAATCCAGGAAAAGAACATTGGATGGCGATGAAGTGGATTCTTAGGTATTTGAGAGGTACCACAAATCAAGAATTATGCTTTGGTGGTTCAAACATTCCTTTACAGGGATACGTTGATGCAGATATGGTGAGTGATAGAGATAACAAGAGGAGCACAATAGGGTATGTGTTTACTATAGGTGGAACAGCTATCAGTTGGGTCTCAAAAATGCAAAGTGTTGTTGCACTCTCACAACAGAAGCAAAGTATGTTGCTGCTACAGAGGATAGTAAAGAAATGATTTGGTTACAAAGGTTTTTGGATGAATTGCGTAAGAAGCAGGAGTTGGGCAGGTTATACAGTGATAGCCAGAGTGCCATACATCTTGCAAAGAACTTTGCATTTCATTCCACGACTAAGCATATACAGCTCAAGTACCATTGCATATGGTTAGCATTGGAAGATGGACAGTTGAAGCTGGAAAATATACACACTAGCTAGAATCCTGCAGATATGTTAACAAAAGTTGTAACCAGGGAGAAACTGAGAATCTGTTCAGTTTCAATCAGTCTTCAAGTATGATGAAGAAGATGAGAAACATCTAGGTCCAAAGTGGAGTCATTTTCCAACAAATGAAGCAGCGGTGGAGTTCCTATAGTCACTCTCCAAGTGGGAGATTGTTGGGTGTGGAGCTTGATTATCTTTCGTAAAATATTCGTTACAGGGGGGGTCCGTGGGGGCATTTGCGACCTTTTGGGAGCCCCCCCCCCTGGCAGGGGGATCAGGGGAAGCGCCCCCGAAGCTAAGAATAGATGTAAAATTGCCTTGTAAAATGTTGTAATTTCGTAGTCAATCTGGGTCGTTCATTAGGCGGAGATCTAATGGTAGAAGTTATATTTAATTTAGGGTTTTTTGCCCTAGAAGGAAACCCCTCACTATATATGAGGGAATTGTATTACGTCTATGTAGATCTATATTCTGATTGAGGAAGAGAGAGGAGATTGAGAGAAAAGAGGGAATTACAGTGGATATGTTGTAGGTTGTATCTCTTTGGTTTGCTAAATAATATAAATTGAAGGACTAGTTGTTTCTCCGTGGATGTAGCCCAAACTGGGTGAACCACGTATATTTGTGTCTCTCTTGCTTTATGTGTTTTCTATGTTTATATTTCTGCAATATTGATGAGCCCAATAAATGGGTAATTATATGGGCTCATTTTGCCTCCTAAATTAGCTTAATCCACCATTCTCATTAGTTTATTGCATGTTTTTATTATATTTATGCTAATAGAGTGAGTTGGGTTGGTCATTTTGCCTTGAAGTCTAATGTGTGCTTAATGCAAATTTTTGGTCAATTTTGGAGACAAAGTCAAAGATTTAATGAACATTTGACAGCAAATATTCAAAGAAGACAAGGGAGAGGATTTATAGGAGGGTGTCCCCCTCATTTATGACTTTCTACTTCGAATTCTCCTTTAGAAAGCTCAGAGCACAAGCAGCCACATCAATGCACCAAAGAGGCATCCGAGCAAGTGGAGGATAACTGTTGTCTATCTCAAGTTTTGGGAGCCAAGCCTCCCTGATTTTAAGGGAGTTGTTGGGAGCTCCAATTGTATAAGTAGAGAGGCCTAGGGCCTCGTTAGGTTGTTGAATATTAGTCAAATTTTCGACTTTTGTTGTAGTGTTGCTCTGCTCAACTTCGAGCTTACTTTTTTTGACAGTTTCATGTAATGCTATTATTATTTTGATAATGAAGATAGGATCTTATTAGAGCTAGCACTAAGTTACCTCAGAGGGCTAAAGCTCTTGGGTTAGGGTCCAATCCAAGTAGCCAAGCACCTCTTGTTTTGTATTTATATGTTTTGTTTCAGTTTATGAACTAATTGTTGTTAGATAGATTTCTTTCTTAGTTAAGGATAGGTTTCTTTTGGTGATTTAAAAGGTTGTTTCCATTTCAGTTTGTTGTAGCAGGTTGAAAAGTGATAGGAAAAAGATACAAAAAGGCCATCAATAGAGCCTTGGCCTCCCTTCCTCCCTCTGGGACCATGAACTGAAGCCAAGACCCTCTTGCTGCCACAAAAAAACAGATTTACCTTTTCCATAGGATTTCTAGTGTTGCAGATTGTTATAAGGTTAATGCTTTGCTGTAGATCTATTTCCCCATGCTAATTTATGTCTTTGCAATAAATTTCCTTCCATGCTTCCTTTCCATATAGCATTTTTCAACATTTACTTTCCTAGATCAGAATTTAGTTTAGCTTGATGCAAAGTTCTGCTTTCTTGGTGTAGCTAGTTTCTTTGCTTGCTTAATCTCAGGGTTTGATTTTCAGTTCTCTTGCAGTACATCTCTTCTCACAATAATTGAAACAATCAGCCATCACCATCTCTCTTTGACCCATGTTCCACAAGTAATCCAAAGTCCCTCACAAATCTGCCTCAATTTTCTGCACTTTTCTCATGAACTTTCCTCTCTTTCTTTGAACAAGTCCAACCATCTTTCTCTTCCCTAATCCTTCTTGATGAATCCTAGACACCTTAACACATCCTCCTAGCCTTCAGCTACCCTTTCCACCCATTTTCCCACCTTCAAAAACTCCAAAACAGCTCTCGGCATCGTCCTGTAGACCTCCTATAGATTCCCTGCAGCCTCCTGTAGATTTTCCTGTAGGAGTCTTTTTGAAGTCCGATTACAGGGAAAGCCTCCAGAAGGCCACCTGGGACCTCCTAGGACCCCTCCACACCTTCCTACACCTCTGCAAACTCCAAATTCACCCTCCATCGCCAGCTAATCACTGCCACATTCACAAACAAATAAATTACATGCATGAAAATTTCACCTAAAAATACATAAAAATCCAAAAAGATGTTTTTTTTTCTCATTTCCTTCTAGAAATAGCTTAAGTAGATGTTGTTTACATCCTAAGTAGGTAATGTAATTTATTTTATGGTTTTTCATCTCTCTTTCTGCAAAAGTAGGATTAGCTGGTTAATTAGGGTTTGCTAGGTTTACTTCACATTTCAGTCTTCTTTCACTTTCTGCAAGTAGAGTAGTCTCTGTAGAGTAAGCTTTCCTTTCTTTCATCACATATAGAGCTTCTTCTGGAATCCATAGAAGTTGGCTCGAGCTCCAAGTGATCTTGCACCAGTTGACTAAGTGACAGCCTGCAGTAAGAACTAGTACTTGTGCATACAACACAGTCGCTTCCAAGTTTGTTACGAACTACCAGGTTGATAAACATAAAGTAGGAATCCTAGGAGTTGTAGCATTATTGCTGCAATACTGGTGCTCACCAAATATTTTATGTGTTCCATTGCTCTGTAATATATAATTTTCCAACACAACCCGCCTCACGGCTGTGTGCACTCACTTAAGCAGTTCAGTGATCTAATTGAATCTACTTTCCATCATTTTGATCCTGAACATCTTAGCAAAAAACTGTTAAAAAAATGGAAGGCTCCGTAAGAATTGGCTATGGATTTTTGGCAGTGCTTCCATGTGCTTCAGTTTGAAGCTCCGAAAAACCAGATGAAATTCCAATATCTTTGGGATAGATTTGAATATTTCCTTCACAAATCACTCTATCCCAAGATGAAGTTGAAGTTCCAACCCCAATCAGCATACTTCAGTGATGGAGTTGCACAATCACAAACGGACACAGTCGCTGTCACAGGTGACTGTCCGCCTTCCTCTCATCAAAATGCTCCACCACCATAGCGTGATGTGGGAGAACATGCACACACGCCTTTACAACTAGCATATCCTCCCAGCATCACTTCTCTAAATTTTGGTGCATATTTGGTTGCGAAGCCCATGGCTTGTCACATTCATTTTTTACCTCAGCCTTCGTCTTCGTGTTCCGTTGATCCTCCATATTGCACTGTCTTGTGTTCTTCCATTTCGAACTCTACACCTGTTATGAATGAGGATCAAGCCATCGACGGAATTTGTGTTGCATAACCAACTTGCATTTTCATTCATGATGAGTATGACTCGGAACCTGAACATCAACCCGCGGCGAAGAATGATCTCCTTCTATCAGCACCTCCTCCACTTTTTCCTGATATCTTTGGTGATTCTACTATCTTTGATTTCCCTCGTGTAAATCCATCCACAGATGTATCTATTGTTGATCATTCACAAAACACACCCAATGTGAGTCCATCATTCGACAGCAGAAAGGAAACATTATTCATTGAAAATCCACTTGATTTTTCATCTTCTTTTTTTGGAAACGCAGAAAGTGAACCTTCTTGGTTCTCATCTACCCATCTATTTGATTTATCTAATCATGAGGATGCCAATGAAATCATTGATTTTTCTAACCATGTCTGCCATGATCCATTCACTCACATATTTGATCACGATGATGATTCTATCATTGTTGATCTTTCAAATCCACCAGTTTATGATGATCTATTTGTCGACGAAGTCAAAACCCCGCAGACTGTCAAGGCACTTCAGCCTGAGCTGATGGTTATGTCAGGCCCTCGATGTCCTGAGGTTGGTTTCACTTCCAATCAAGAAATTTTTGAAATACCCAAGGCTCCTCACCACTCATCTGTATGCATTGAAGATCAATCCAACATAGAGATTTTGTTTCCTCCACTTGAACTACGTGATCCCATCGCTCATGCATTGGAGGAATCTTACACGGCAAGAACACTTGCATGATGCAAGATGTCTATGTGTCTCATGTTTGCTTGCATGTCACAGTCAAGAGAGTGCATATGCTTAACGTCTGCATGCAGTGTAGCATAGCACCATGGGAAGTCCACAAAGTGCATGTCATGCACTTTCACTTTTTTCTTTTCTATGGGCACATTTAGGCTCGGAGTGTGTTTGTCTTCATTGTTATAACTTTCATGTTTGTTAGTTTTCCTGAATATGTTGTTCACGAACCATGCCTTCACCAACATGGGTCGACTAATGTGTCAGTGGCTGCATTGGAAATATCACTTCATGTGGTCAGGCCCATGCACTGTTAGCCTAGGAGTAGGCGTAGTGTTTGATTTATGACTTGTTTGCTTGCATGCATGTTTGCTTCTTGCTTTGTGTGTTTGTTTACTTGCCTTCTTGCTTTCCTTACTCATATTGCCTTCACATTTGCTTCTACTCTTTGTTTTGTCTATCTTTTTTCTTATTTACGTTTGCAGGTTAGTTTCGCATGGAACTGTGTGCGACTCTTGAAACAAGCAAGGGTAAAGTACAAGAGGACTTGTGCAGTTATCAATACTTGGTTATCTGTTGTCCTCTCTCTTTATCTAGAACTTGTCATCTTCAGTCAATGATACACCAATGGAAAATACATTCTCTTCAAAGTGAACCTTGATGAAAACACAACGCTTGCGTGCTACCTAGTATCACCTACTCTAGTCGGTTGTTTTGGGTTAACCCTTATTAGCTCAGTCAAGTAGAGTAAGGTGAGTGGGAAAACCTTAACAAGCATGTCAGAGGTATATACAAAACACTTCTCTAAAGGAACAAAGTCTTCTTCTCTCACTAAGTCGGGATCCCTCGTCCGCCTCTGAAATGAATAAGTGTTATGCACAGTTCTTGAAAACTAAAAATGTGAAAATTTTGAAAATGAATAAGGCGAAATAAGAGAAAGGATTCCTACACAGAGAGGTGATGCAAGTAACTCTATCGGGCGCCTGACCAGGCTCGCTGGCAGTGGAGCGATGCTTGTGTTCCTGCATGACTCCGTCGGGGTACTGTCCAAGCCTATGGCAGCGGAGCAACACCAGAGATGAAACTTAAACTCTGACTATCATATATCTTATGCACCAATATACCCCTCACTCCCAATCGAAACAACTGTGTTGACGTGGCTTGGAATGTGTGCTGACTGACCAAAATCATGGTAGATGCTACTTCCTTCAATCAAGCTAATGTGGAAACCAAGATGATCTAAGAACTGAACAATACTTTCGAAGGAGCTAGACTTGCCTTTCACAAAACAAGATCCATTTAGAGAGCTGGATTTCTACCAGCGTGTCGCCAAGCATTGTAGAGGGACAACTACCCTCCAAAATTTTTCCTTAGCTTTGTTTTGGAGCCTCAGTAGCCTCAATACCAACCATCCTTAGTAGCATGTCGTGCACTTTCCAGGTACATAGGCTTCAATTGATTTTCAGTGGCCTGCTAGCTTATGCATGTCAACATGATTGTCTCCCACCACAGGCTAACATTCGAGACTTAGTCAATTTTCTGGCTGAGGTGCTCACCTAGAAAACTGTGTAATTCTAGAGGGGAACCAACCTTCCCTCCAGAAATTGCACAATCCTACTAGGTTGCCTATTGGGCTACAGAAACGCGCAATCCAGCCAGGTAGCCTTCCTTCTAGAAAATGCGCAATTCAGCCCAACACTAGGCTTCAGCTTAGAAAATGTGCAATTCTGACTGACAGTCAGGGCTTCAGTCCAGAAATTGCGTAATGCATGAGGGACATCCAGTCTTTCTCAGCCCAAAAATTACGCAAATTTCATCCCCAGGCTTGCAAATTGTTACATGTGCTTTCAGGATGACCAATTCCGCCCAAGACTGAGCAATCGTGATTTGCATGCATGGGCTGCTTTTCCCTAAAAATAAAAATAAAAAAGCAAAAAAAATCATCCCTAGATTTTAGGGATCTATTTTTAGTAGTTGGAGGTTACATGCAAAGATCATTTTAGAAACTTCCCTCCAAGTGTCTCTTTTCATAGATTTGTGGAATGCTCATCATAAGCCTCATCCTTATCAAACTTATTTATTCGACACTACAGAGCTCATTCCTCACATAAATCTTGGAGCTCTGACATCCCACGTTGCATATAGGAGCATTCGGCACATTCAGCTCAACTTTTTCCAGGTAAGTCTATTTTTCATGTATTTTGTTGCTTTTTTGTCGCTTTTTTATTTCTCTTTGTATGGATGTTGTTTGCTTGGTTTTTTTGAATGCCTGCTATCATTTTAATGCATGTTAGCTTGTAGAAGTGTTGCTTTAATTTTTCCATTACATCTCACTGTTGTCACATGCATGACATTGTTTTTGCACTAGCGGTCACCATTGCGACGACTCGCTTCACACACATGCTTGTTTTCCCATTTTTTGAATCTTTCACTCATTATTTTCATGCATGACCATTCACTCTTGCTTACACTTAGCTTCACCATGCATTCAAAACCTTTCATGTTTTCAGTCACCCGTCAACAAGTCTGGCTGCCTTGGCCTAGACCTTGCCTTGCACGGGTAGAAATGTGCATTTATTATAGTGAAGGCTCTGCCTTCCCTCCAAAAACTACACAAAGCTAGTCCATCACTAACCTCCAAGCTTTCTTTGTGCAATTCTGGGAGGCAGTGCCTTTCTGGCCCTAGAAATTACGCAATGCAGTTTGTTAGGTTTGCGTGTCATTGCTGACTAAAACTGCACATTGCGTAGTTTCAATTCTCAACAGGCTAGTCTAGAATATGCATTGATAGTTCCAACAGTTAGTCAGCCTCCTGACAGCTCAAACTATTCCTTGCACAGTTTTGACAGTCAATCTCCGAGCCCCCTGGTGAAAATTGCACAATCTTCCGAGTCAGTCACCTAAGTATGTTGCATGTCAGTCCTCAAGTTACTTTTTGGTTTTCAACTCATAGATTGCTTTCCATGATTTTTTCTATGTCTCTAGGTATCGCAAGTGTTCATCTGTCTCTTAGTAGTACAAATTCAATGGCCTCCAAGAGAGCAAGTTCAAAGGACACCGTTGAAAGCACAACTGGAGATGCAGTTGAACAAGTGTCTATGAGATTGCCTATCCTACGAAGATACCAAGTTGTTCATAGATAAGGATATCAAGATAAAACAGTAGGAAATCAATGAGACATTCTCAGGGACATTTCAGGAAAATTTAGAAGACCGCGGGGTCTATGTCAACATTCACAAATCTAGCTTGTACCAGATTGCATGCAAGAATCCCACGTTTCCATGCGCAGACATGATCCACTCGATTGTCTCGCATAATAATCCTGAAATGATGGTGTTGAGTAGTGATAGTGGAACACATCTTGCTACCTTCAGGGTGAAGGAATTTCAGGAGATGTACCACTTTCCACAATCAGTGATCACGATGGAGAAACCCTTCAACAGACCCAGTAGCGGTGCAAACTCAAGAGATATCTTGAAGACCTGGGTCAAAGATCCAGCCAGGTTTACAAGACGAAGATAATGCAGAAGGCATATCAGTACTTGGTCATCTTTTCATGCCACTTATATGGCAAAGAGAGCACAGATACCTTCCCACGGAGTTGGGTGATTGCGTTGGACCAACTGGCTAGTGAAGGAATACCTTGAAATTGGTCTGACATGTTGTCTCTCAGGTTGAAGGAACAAGTGACAAAATACCGGCATCCTCCCAAGGGTCATCAAGCGGAGATATACATGTCCACTTACATTCTAGAGCCTTGTGGATTGAGTTATTAGTCCTTGGAGTTGTGGCTGGAACAAATGCTCTGGAGCCTTGATTTAGTTGTGGGTTGAGTTACTAGTTCCTAGAGCCCTGGACAACTTGGGTAGAGACTGATCTGGTTAATGTTAGTGACTTCTAGACCGTATAGGTCAATTCACTATGGTTGAGGGTTGAGGTGGCCTCTGGAAGCCCTGGTTGGTTTTGTATTGGTTTATCCTATGAGATCCCACATTAATGTTTGGAATATGGCATAAGGGTGATTGGCTGAAAGAAATGTTTGGTTTAGGAAAATCTATGGTCAAATGGTACGTGGAAGTCCTCGACGGGGTTGGCATTTTCATATGTTAATAAGCATTAATTTACTATTGTGATCTATGAGCACTTGTATTGGTTATCATGTTGACATTATAGTTGATTTTACATGGTTTCTATTATGGTTAATTGTTCGTTATATGATGTATTATGTATATGTATCTTGACATGTTTTGATAAGTCAATGAATGGTTGATGAATGTATGGGATAAAAATTGTTATTTCAACTTGGTAGAGAGGGCATAGAGCCTTCTTCAAGATTCTTAGATGAACTTTAGATCCTTATGATTTGATAAGTTGAGAAATATAGTGCATAGCAATTAAGTGATTTCTCTTGTATTAGTAACTTATTGTGAGAGCATTTTACTTCTTAGATTGAGATATTATTTTACTTAGCTTACTGGTTTTCTTTTTCATCAAACAATTACCAATACATAAACCATAAAGAGACACAGAATGTAGGCTATCACCTAGGGCCAAAACCTTTCCCACTTGAGAGTAAAACCCAAACAAATTCTTCTTCTTATAGATATTCCATTTGAAGAATACCAAGACCAAGAAAAAAGTCTTCTTTCATTGCTTCTCTTCCAAGCCCAAGTCAACGCTAGCCAAACGTATGCTCCTTCCTTCTTTTTGATTACCCTTCAACTTCAGTTTCCTAGTCCTTCAGTGGTTTCAACCTCTTATAATTAGCCCTTCTTTGCATAGGGACTCTTTTAGCTTGCCTCGGCTTCCTCTTAGACTTGGTCTTATTCCAACTCAGCGATCTAAGAGGATTGTAATTCCTCTTGACCTTTTGCAGCAGATGATCTCCTTCTACGAATAGGTATATCAAAAACACCCTAAAACAAACCCAATAAAATGAAGCTACAAGCTTCACTTTTATTCCTTCTCCCCTCATTGATGATTAGGCTTCCATTTCCCCTTTTTTCACTTCCTCCAACCACAAACCATAACTGAATGCTTCACTAAAAATCTCACTAGAATTTTGTCTCTGAAATAGGGCTGAGCTACCCTATTTATAGTTGTTTCCAATGCTTAATTAGCCGACATGACATGTGGTGAACCGACATGTCCTTTTATGAAGATATTAGTAACCTTTGAAGCCGAATTGTAGGAGGAGACTTTTCTTGGTCTTGGAGGGCTATTTATACTTATCTAATGACTCATACAAAAGGTAACATGCCCAAAAAGGGTCCTTCATACATGACATTGAATCTCTTTGACTTTATGACCAATCCTAAAGGCTCACAATGGGAGCCATCACTAAAAATAAAATTCCTTGCTCTTGAAACCCATGATACAAGCATTACAAAAATAATTTTATTTTTCTTTACATCAAATTAATATAATCACATTTACATATGTCATTATGAAGACTGAACCTAGTTAAACTTTTCAACAAGATATGCATTAATGACTTGTAGCTTACATGTTCATCATATTGTTAAGGAAATGTCTATCATGTACTAGGAATGTATTGGTTATGTTCTTGTTCAAGTTTTGTATTGTTAGCCTTTTTATCATCTTATTTATGATTCTAAAAAGTTACACGAAGTTCTGGGCAGTGGTATGGAGGCTAGCCTAGAAAAGTGGCTTAGATCTCAGGACCATTGGCTTTGAACTCAAAAATTTCGGTCATAATTGCATGGAGGCAGGCCTATGCATGTGTTTGGGACCTCATAACTGCACTGATGTTGTGTTGTATCTGCAGTTAGGGATTTTTCCCTCTAAAAAGAGCTCCATCTCAAGGGTTAACCATCTAGAGTGTTTTGCAGGCACCTGAGTGTTTTGTAGTCCTTGAGGGATGTTTGTTTGTTGTCGATTTGTCGGTCCCACTTCCATAATTGGATCTTGGAGGTTGGGTCACATCATAGTGACACTTGTCTCATGTTTACCCTAGCGATATTGTAGCAATGGGTAAATATGGGAGGAGGCATTACAACTAACTTGTTGATATTGTTCAATAATAAATCACATAACTTCCTAGTTGTAAATTCTGGGAACATATTATAAGCTTTGATTAATATGTTTTGTTCATATTTAGCGACAGTTTATATCTGGAAGCATTAATCCACCACTAATTAATTAGAATATGTTGCATGTGCGGAAAGTTATATCGATATTGTGCGGAAGCAGGCACATATATGGATCAATTAATCAATTTAATATATTGTGAGTTTAATTGATTATTGTGTTTTTGTATTCTTGATTGGCTTTGTTTGATTAATGGTTATTTAATAGGCAAGAGTTATTTCATTGTGGAGTATTTCTAACCTTTTTTATATTGATTTCTAATATACCATCAGTGTATGGAGCCTTTAATCAATTAAGTGTGTGCAGTTAGAGGAGTGGTCCGTAGGATGGACGAACCAGACTTTGAAGGTGATGTTGGGTGCTTTATGCTTTCATTGTGTGGAAGATGGTTCATACTGTGCATAATGTCATCCTCCACACAACATTGAGTGTAGTGTGAACCAACCTCCACATTTTATTTTGAGGTGTGCAATATTACCCGTACATGTAGATACCTAGACCCATCCATATACAATGCAATGGTGAACATGAAATTCATGGGGACGATGTCTATTACCCCAGCGCATCTAGTGATCACAACATAACATGGTCAATTTATGTGGATGACATTGTTCTAAGAGAATATTACATGCTAATGTGATCTTTGAAAATGAGGTTACTTAATTCTTTAGTAGTTACGAAAGGGATAGACCAATCCAAGAGTTTATCACCCCATGTTTGTACTCAATGAAGTCATGCCAGGATTCAATGTCTTCTTTGATGTTTTTGAATCGATGCACGATCTTATTTACAATGGCACCTGTTTTTAATAGCATATATAATTCTACTTAAACTAACCCATCTCACAAGAGAGGCATTAATTCTATTCTCTAAACTGAGTATTATGGGAGAGGTGTTACAACTAATTAGTCTTCTCAATGGAAGCATTCCATAAATGGACCCATCTAACAAATATGATGTGCTACTTCCTGGTTTAAGTGACCATAGATTTTCTACGCAAAGGTGTATTAATTGAGAGACGTTTATTATGTGTTGCTTGTTGGTCGTATATGATGATGCTTATCCCTTTATTATATTTTTTCCCGTTATATGTCACCAAAGGGTACAAATAATGTTGTATGAAAAGGTGAGTTGTTGCCTAATGATTTCCCGCATTCCCAATCCATCTGCAATCTCACATTTAGTCAAACCAGTACAAATAATTGTTTTTACCTGCCCGAGAGGGAAGAGAGTAAGGAACAGACAACAACACTTACTCAGGGAACCTCAAACCCCTCTAAAATGGACAACAAGTACCAGGATACTAAATAGTATAGAAGTTGCTTTGAGTGTTACACATATGAGGCTAACTAATAATGTTACTGCAACTTGCCTCCTAGTTGGGCAATAATCTCTCTTTCCCAAATCTTGGCTAATGAGAGAAAAATCTTAACGATATCTCATATTTCTTCCATCAATAGAGCTTGTTCATAGCGATAATAATGGTCATAGCTAGAAAACATTGTGGCTTAGTGAATAATAGAGCTAGATAGGTAATTGTCAAATAAACCTACAAAGCTAATAAACTAGAGTAGAGAGGAGAGGTCAAATAAACTTACAAAAGATAAACTATAGTATAGAGATTTATCGCTAATAGAAAAAAGAAACTAATCAAAGCAACCTACAACTTAACAAACTATAGAGATAGATAATTGATGAGGACTATATGGCACATAGCGTGGAGATAGGAATGAAAGTGTAGAGTGCATAGTGAGTGGGTGATAAGAGAGAGCGTAGCAGAGCACTGTCAAAGCGCATAGCGCATAGTGTAGGAAGGATAGTGTTGGTTAGAGGAACAACTTGAGCTAGAGAGCTAATAGTGCTAAATAAAACAATAACTATTAAACTAGAGCATAGAGATTCAAGATAGCTAACAGTCAAATAAACTAGTCTAATAAACCAACAACTAAACTAGAGCTTAGAAGAGTTGGATAGCTTAGGACTATATGGCCATTGCGAGTGTTAATAAATATTTTATTGTGTTATGCAAGAGATAAGTAGTAATGCCATATA
The DNA here is from genome assembly GCA_000404065.3 of Pinus taeda. Lineage (NCBI taxonomy): Eukaryota > Viridiplantae > Streptophyta > Pinopsida > Pinales > Pinaceae > Pinus > Pinus taeda. The sequence continues at coordinate 12,835 of APFE030055719.1, read as the reverse complement.
TTTATCGGTATTGTTGATGGTCAGTAATGTATTCAACAATGAATCTATATTAAATGACACCAATGATAATGCTAAGGTAACGAGACAATACCCTAGTTGGGGGAAATGTAATTTTTGTGCTACTTCCAACGTAGTCGAGCGTGCGTATAGTTAATTTCTTCTTTTTTGATAGTCTAAATATGCCTAATAACTAATTGAATTGCAGAGGCGGAGGAGAGCTTCACATTTCTCTCCTACGCACTACTCAAAATCTACACTACTCGAACTACTCGAATGCATGGAAAATTTTAGGGGCTAATATTTGCAGGTGGGCTAATTTTCCATGATTTTTACAAAAAAAAATATTCGTCAATTTCCATTTTTCATAAAAATGATTTGCCCAAATTTTACAATATAAAATTATTTTACCTTAAAAATCGCCAACATTATATAGAGAGTATATATAAAATCATTCTAAATTTGAACAATTTTACAAATACATCAATAAACATTTTATAGTTTGCATATTAAGGACTAGTGAGATTTGCCAATGTTTTTAAGCTTTAAGATAATTTTCCATCCTTAAAACTTTCCCTGCTCGAAAGCCAAGGCCTCCATGCTCACTTCTCATTGCATATGCTTGCAACCAACCATGGATACTCGTTGAAAATTGTTGATAATAAAGCACATAACTTCCTAGTTGTAAATTTCAAGAACATATTATAAGCTTTGATTAATAAATGCTTTGTTCATATTTAGCGGAAGTTTATATCTTGAAGCATTAATCCACCACCAATTAATTAGACGATGTTATGTGTGTGGAGATTTATATTGATAGCGTGTGGAAGAAGGCACATATATGGATCAATTAATAGATTGAATATATTATGAGTTTAATGGATTATTTCATTTTTTTATTCTTGATTGGCTTTGTTGGATTAATGGTTATTTAATAAGTGAGAGTTATTTCGCTACAGATTCTTTCTAACCTTTTGTATATGAATTGTTAATATACCATCAGTGTATGAAGCCTTTAATCAATTAAACATGTGCAGTTAGAGGAGTGGTCCATAGGAGGGCTGAATCAAAATTTGAAGGTGATGTTGGGTGCTATATGCTTTCATTATGCAGAAGATGGTTCATACTCCATAGAACATTGTGCGAAGTATGAACCATCCTTCGCATAGTACTTGATAAATGTGAGAGTTATAGCCCAAAACCCCACACATTTCAATAACGCATTAAATTCGTTCTTCAATAACATACATTGGTGTTTTAAATAATGATGTCTTATAAATAAACTAATAAATTTTATACATTCTAAGCGGGAGAAACTTAGCCTATTGTGCGGAACTTAGTTCATTGTGTGGAGCTCCACACAATGAGCTACATTCTGCATAATAGGCTATAAAATTATTTCTTTAATATTGTTCAAATTTAGCTTCTCGCCTCTCGACTGCTTCCTAAGATTGAAGTCGAGAATGATAACAGGAAATGATATATCTGTAATGAATACACATTCACATTGTAAGCCTCTCATGCCCATTTCTCAAAAGTATTTTGATCTCGAAATAGTAGGATTAATCTATAATCTTAATCATTTGTCGACATACAACAAGCTTCAGTCGGAAGGATCATGTGCGGAGAAAGCATGTGCAAAGACGAAAACGCAGAATTTTGATTTCATTAATTTAGCATAGTACTAAAGATAAATATTACACTGCATTGTAGCTATTACTTGTTGATATATACACAACCAAACCAACCCATTATCATGAAAGATTCCATTCTTCATTCGGAATAATATTTAGAAATAATAACTTGTAATAAACATCTACATCGTAAGGCCAAGCAATTACTTTGAAATATTGCTACTCATTTATTATATTGCTTTCATAGTTGCAAACTTAACAATATCGTTAATGATATTTTCACTAACAACGAAGTAAAACTTAAACTTAACAATATTGTTAATTATATCCCCACTTTAAAAAAAAACTTTAAATTAATTATAGAGAATTAATATAAAAAAATTTATATGAATTAATATAAAACTTCATTGCAACGAGAATTTTTTTCTTCTTAGAACTAGATAACAACAATTTCATTCAAATATGTTGTTGATTTTTTAAAATATGTTATTTGAAAAACCAAAAGTGAAATTTTCCCTATTTTGATGTTAGGAATATCCAAACACACCTTGGAAAAACCAATTGATAAATTTTTTAATCACATTTAATTATTAGTGCAACTAGTACATTAAGAAGTGATTTTTTTTTTATTAATTATTTAATAGTACATTAAATTAAGAAATGATATTGTTTCTCCAATTTTGGTTTTGGTTAACATTTAACATGAATACAAGAAATGAGAATTCCAATAACAATAATAATATTTTTTAATATTAAAATAAAAAGAATAAATAATTATAATAATATTAAATGATTTACAAGAGAATTCCAGAACTATAAGCCAGGTGTAGCCTGACTTTTGGCAAATTGGTTTGAAAGGTCAGCTTTCAAGTAAAGTTAAATGGTATACCCAATAGAAGGTGGAGGGAAAATTTCGTCACGTTATTTAGTAGAAGCTTTTTACGACCAAAGGCCTCCCAAAATGGGGAGATGTCATATGGATTGAATCATTATATTATTTTTCATCCATCTTGATGCTTACTGTGTGGAAAAGGTGTAGGAATTAACTCGCTAGACCATTTTTACTAACAGGACCCAGTTTGAAAAATTGGGGTCTAAAACCTTCCAAGAGTAGTTTGAGGCATCAAATGGAATTTTTGGTGTGTAAAACTTTGTTGCTTAAGCATTGCATCTTTTTGCATTATTCTATACATAGAAACCTTTCCAAAGGCATGAGAATTGCCCCCAACGGAATCTATATGCAAATGTTATGCAACTCAAAAGTTGACATTGTTTTGACCACTATAATTCAAAAGGATGTCATGTTAGCCCCCATTATTCATGGAAAAGAGGTAAGCCAGTTAGAAAATTTTAGGGGCAAAATTTCGCCCAGGGGCGAAATTAGGGGGTTATTTATTTTGGTTGGATGATTTTTTTAAAATAGGAGTTTGAATGATAACTCTTCGGGATTAATCACAACACTGTTTTAGGGGTCAAATTTTCAAACCCTCCACTACGGTTCATCATCAGGACATGCATTTCCCAATGTGGGGTTTTAATATGCATTGCCCAATATTTATTTAAAAAATAGTTGTAAACCATTATTAGCCCATGGGAATTCAATGGAGAGAGTTTAAAAAATTATTTCGTTTTGCAAAATTCAAACTACATTCTCTCATTCACCCTTTGTTATGGTAATGACAAGTATAAAGATGTATTTCGCCCTATTTTTACCAGAATACCAATTATTTGGATTTGTTTCTCCTCCTGGAATTTATTTTCACTCAATCATATTTTTCTATTAACCCAAAATTGTTGGAAATTATTTTTTTTCTAGTAAAAATGTATCCCATACTTCATGGAATGTGGAATCATGGATTTATAGGAATTGAGGATTTATATGAAAGTCAATCCATAACTATTTAAATAATTATTGCAATGGAGAGATCACTTTGTCATTTTTTCCCTATTGATTTGACATCTATCAAACACAATTATTCGACTATATATATTTTAATTTTGTAAGAATTCAGTCACATCTGTGTTCTTTAAATGTTCAAATGAAGAAACCATTCGACATAAAAATATGAATATGATAATTATCAAAATTTACTTTGTATTTTATTTTTTACCTAGATAAACTATTTTTTGATGGTGCTGGACCCGCCAACATCCAAAGGGATCTCCTGGGTAAGAAGTCCCAACTAGACCTCAGACCACTTGGAGTAGGAATCCCAACAGAGGGTGGTAATGTAGTGCCCTGACCGTGGTAGTGCGCAGAGATAAGTATGATGACTTTGGTTGGAAGAAAGTGCGTAACCTTGCAACGAGTCAAGTAAGATGCATGGGGGTTCTAACACACGAAAGGGAAAATGAAGTGTGTCCCGTAGAAGCCTATAATAGTATGCAGCCTGAAAGGAACACACGGACGGAATTACATCACAAGATGAAATGTGGAATAGTCCATAAAACAAAGTGATGGGTTAATCCAACAATACACATTCAACAAGATTCATACAATTGCATACAAAGTAGTTCATAATCAAATGCGTAAGTTAAACAACATAAATTGCTAAAGCAACCATAATATTCCAACTACAATAACAACATATGCATGAAAGCATGTTGGCTCAGTTATTATTATTATAAGTGAAAGTTCCATCCATCTATACATCATTGATAGCCACTAGCCCCAATAGTGGAACATGACAGGCAAGAACACCTACTCCTCCAAAGAAGTATGCTCACTCTACATTGGGGAGAAGCCAAGGCTCGTCACAATAATCCCAAGCCTTCTCTAAGCCTAAGCCTGGCCAAAAGCTTGGCTCCCAAAAGCTTGTTCTACTAGTTATGATGTTCTATTGATAACAAAGGGTTGGGTGATCCTTAACATTCCCCTTTGTGACTCTTTGACTACCCTCATGACTCTTAAACTTCTTTACAAATAACTCATTACATTACATATTGACTGTTCACATTCCACTAATGACACTTGGAATTTAACTTACAACATATTTACAAATAATGTACATTTTCCACATGTACCCATGTGAGACAAAATAGGCTAGATACAGCCTAACAAGACTAAAACACTATGACTCAAAAATTTGGGGAAAGACCAACTCGGCAATCTCCATTTGATGATTCTCATTGATCTACTAATACTGTTATCGTTATGTGATTTTGAAGATCGGTAAGACAAAAGTAACAAAAGATACATCAAAACGCTTATGAGTTTAGGCCCTAGCCTTCCTAGACTCGGAGAGGGCTCTCTCTGTATATTTATGACTAAATTTTAATTTCGATGTTTTAATGTGTTAGGCTAGATATAAAAATAAAGAGATTTGTAACTTGGTTGCTTGGTTGTTTGTTTGTTTGGTTGGGATAGGTCATTATAGAATTTTTTCCATTGGGCTATGGAGTCAAAGGCTGGGTGGTAACATCAATTTTCTAGAGCATTTGCAAGGCAAGTTAACTGTCTTTACTGGATCTAAATGCAGAGTGAGAAATGAAATGATAGAAAAGTGATATCAGTTAGGATTAAAAAGCAGTTAAGTATTTTTTAATCATACTTCAGAGGAAAAAATTTAGATTGTAAACACAGATAGTAGTAAGGTGCTCCAACGTCATATCTTAAACTATAATTTATGTTGAACAATAAGAACCAAAGATGCATAAATGGATAAACATAAATACATTTAACATAGAAAGAAAGACATCACCAGGTCAAAACAGGTCAAGTATCTTGCAAATGATCCTTTTTATTGATGCTCCAACTCGAAATTACAATGCTCCAAACAAAAGATAGTTCAAATGACTAGGGTCCAACCCGTAATACTCCCAATGTATGGAGTATTTAAACAAAAACTACAACGATTTTCCTTGTACACTTGGCAATCTATTATTTATTACAATGAAAGAAAAACTGACTAATGTAGCCATGGAGTGGCCATGCTGAGAAAACTAGGACATGTGTCCCTCTTTTTTAGGGATATTGTTGCCTGAAGTATTAGTTTGACTGAAGTGGTTCTGGGTAAATGGATGGTGCTGACTCATCCCTGTATGGTCACTCTAATCATCTGTGTCTCTTTCCTCCTAATAATCACACAGCTCACTGCACGCTTCACCATCTGGAATTTTTATCTTGGTTAATCTTTTGTACACTTCATCAACATCAATGTATTTGGAAAATGATGGCTTGACTAAAAACACATGTTTCAGCTCATGTTCAATGTCAATTTGATTGCTGATTGCTTCTAGCAATGCCTTTCCTGTTATGTTTCCTTTGATGTTAGACAGATTTGCAGCATCTGTGGCTATGCACTGTAATTTCTTGACATAATATCCTCTGTCCATGAGTTTTTCATTTATAACAAACAAAGAGGGAAGACCTTTCTAATGTATAGGTTGCATTCTGTTGAAAAACCTGTTGACTGTCAGCTCTAGAATTTGGCATTTTTCTTATTGCTGCACATTTAAGCTCTTCTTTGTCAGCACCGTTTTGACCTGTAGTATAGTCTCTATCCTGTCTGCTACTCCCAAGTCTTTTAGTTCATATTTGTTTCTTGCATTCAAAAATTTGATAATTCTGTTTATTGTTGCTGGCATATCTCCCAACTCTGTATTGGTGGCTGAAATGGCTTCTCTGGCTTTCTCCACTAATTCCTTCTGCTCAAGGATAATTTGGATGCTAGGCCAAATGATCTCTTTAACTCTCCCTAGAGTATTCCCAATGGATGATTCTTTTTTTGACTTCTGTAGCCTTTCTATTAATGCCTTTTCTCTATACATTTCTACTTAGTGATTGTTTTCACCTCTCTTGATCTGATCTTGTAGCACACTCACTTAGGTTTCCAATCTCTTGATTTCTTCAATCTACAGGTTCATACCTTCCATAGATCTAGCCAATTGTTCTACATTGGTTCCTACTCTTGTAGCTGCACTTGCTGGAGTAGTTATGAGAGGGGTTGTTAAACGAAGGGCTTGCATTGTTGTGCTCGCCATCTGCCCTGCTTTTTCTTTCTCCTGCACCATCTTTTCCATCTCTGTCTCCATCTATTTGATTAAGATAGATTGTTCCACTATCAATTTCATCATATCAGCCTTTAGGCTTTCTGTTTCCTCTATTCCTTGGTCAGTGGGTCATGTTTAGCAGGGATCCTGAGTTGCTTCTTCAGAGCTGCAATATCTAACTCTTTTTTCTTTATCACTTCTTCAGCTGCTTTTGTGTCTAAGGGGTCATACCCAATTTTTACTACCAATTCTTCTAAGGACTTAATTATGTTGTCCTTTGAAAATGATGAAATTCTTTCCATATTCAACTGGGATTGAGAATTTGAAATGGTGACCTGCATTTTGAACAAATTCATAGAAGTGCCGGTTAAAGTGGATGAAATCATTTCACCTGTTTGTTTGTGCATCCCCAGCTGATCAATAGGATGGACATTCTTGACATCAAACTCAAAGGAAGTTTGCTTGTAGTCTACTGGAGTCTTGGGCTCTCTTATTTGTGCCTCCAAAAATTCCATATGCATTTTTCCCTTCTCTGAATCAAAGGCAGAGAGGAGTATGTCTTGTGCAGTAGCACTCTGCCTCTAAAATTGAGCTTAGGTGCTCTTCTTCAGTATTTCATTTCTGATTTTGATCTCTCTGAATGTATAAAAGACCATTTCTTCTTTTTCCCCAGTCACATTTGTAGAGGAGGACACTTGAAGTGACTGTTGCCTTTCAGAAATTGGAGTAGCAGGAAAAGGTTGCCCTTTGGCCAAGGATGAATCTGGAATATCAATTATGTTGATCACTATCTGATGTTGTGATCCTTTATCTATGTCCATATGTTTCCTAGGCTTCTTCCTGTACTTCAACCTGAATTCTTTCATGGAAGTATCAGTCCTTGGTGACTGATCTTCTCTGGATCTCTTTCTTATTATTCCTTGCTCTTGCTCTTTTCCTTTTTCAATCCTTTCTTCAGTAATTTATTTTTCCTACTGCCTTGGAGTTTTTGCACTGGAAGAGGAGATTACTTTCTCCTTGGCCTCCTGTAATGTATCTGGCATCCATTCCATCTGATTCATGTATTTCTCGATTTCGAGACTTTGAGTGTGGATGTAGGCAGTGGACTTGTTTCCTACCCTCTTCTTAGAAATAATGCCCCATGGGTCGTAAGACCATGTGAAACTATGGGTAAAATTCATTTCTCTTAATCTTTTGTTTGCCTCCTCTCCTATAGCTCTGTTGTTGCCAATGAAGAGACCAATTTGGGATTTGATCCTGAATTGGGACTTCTTCTTGGTTGACAAAAAATTCACCTCATCTACATTAATCATCTGTCTAATTTACTCCAGTGCAAAGAACCTCATGGGGAGGAACTTTGGCAGTTTGTAAGGGGCCAACTCACAACCATACACTCTTACTTTAGTGTAATTTTGGTACAAGTACCAATCACTTGTTCTGGCTTGATCTGTTAATTGCATAATCCTCTTTATTTCTTCATTGATACTAGGCTCCATAGTCCCATTGATGAGGCTCATTACTGGGGGACAACCATTTCCACAAATGTCTTGTAACTGAAGTATTTTTTATCTTCCATTACTAATGTTGTCCGAAACATCATTGATTGAGGTTCACCTTCGTCATTCATTTTTCTTAATGAAAACTGGAACTTGTCTGCCTGAAAATACACAAACATATATACCAACACTCAGGAATAATGAAACACTTCATCAGTGAAAAAATTGACAAGATGCTCATGGATGGCATCTGCTAGAAATTGGCTGAAGTTGAAAAGGACAGAGGGCTTGGATTCTATTGAGAGGATAGACAGGAAAGCTATAATAGCTACATCAAGCAATTGTTCTGAATAATAGCCAAGTAAATAGGAAAGAACTATGGCAATATGTCTTGTTCTATCAAGGAAAATAGAGGAAGAATAAGGTGGATTCTTGCTTGGTAGAGGTGTGTTCTCAGTCATGAAAAGTTCTAATGTTTCGGATCTCTTAGAAAAATCAAGTGTTTTGTATGTTTCAATTAGAAATTCATGGGAAAAGGGAGGAGTCCCTTCAATAACCGGGGCCTGCATCGTCTTCATGATGGACTTGGCATCAATTGTGAATAAAATATGTCATGTTGGGGCCATCACTGCCCTTTGCTGTGGGTTGTAACATGAATGACACTTCCTGATCAGTTCTGGGAAATTGTGTGTTTTAGGGAAGATATAAAAAGGTGGATTAGTGTCCCAAAGGCCTATGTCATCCATCTCTTCCATGAATTTATCCTCCCACTAGCAATATATATCAAAAAAATCAAGTTCTGAGAGAGTTTCATGGATCTTGAAATCTCTATCAACCAATGGTAGGTGATCTAAATCCAATGGTGGGTGCACCATTGGGTTAAATATTTCTGGTTCCTTCTTCTTTGGTGCAATGGTAGTCTTCTCTAAAGCTTTCCTTTGAAAACTGTCATGCGTTGAACTTGTAACAGAAAGGGATAAAAATAAGTGGGATTTCAGTGAGGAAGAAAGAAAAGGGATTAACCAGAGATTGGACTCAAGAATAGGAAATGGTAATTGCTGCAGGAAAATGAGTTATCCTATACTGTATTACTGTTCTTTGGATTCACCGTGCATTCTCTGTGATGGTTGAATGAAGTGGAAAGACCACTGCAAGTGAAAAATAGCAATTAAAATTTGAAATCATTGTGAATTGGTGGTTTTATGACTTGGAATCATGCCATTGGATTGGTTTGATTTGGCACGGGTCAATTGGCTAACGGTCCAACCCATTGATTGCTAATCGGTGGGAATGGAAGTGATTGGGCAAATGTGATAAGTTGGCACCATGAGGTGGCGAGGGTATCCAATCGTAAAAATAGTGAGTGATTGAGTAGTAGCGAAAATAGCTTTTCGGGGCGCTTGGGGAGCGGTAGGTGGTATGAGAGCGAGGGCGGTGCGAATTCGTGAGGGTGCGACACATAAGGGGGCAGAAATCGCCAACTTTGGACCCCCCCTCCAGGATAAACTTTTGGAGGGTGGGGGGGCTGGAAAGGGACAAGGGCCATTGGATCTGGCGGAGTGAGCAGGGATGGGATGATAGATGGTGGTTAGATTAGATATGATGTGACGGGTGAGTGCGGTGGTGGGGTCAGGAGATAGATGAGGGGTGGACTATAGAGATAAGTGATCTAGACTCAAATAGGAACGCAACAAATTACAGAGATAACCATAAACACAGATATGCAACAGAAATAATACTTCATTTCATTAATGTAAAATACTAAAATATGCTTACAAACAGTAATGGAAATGAACCAGCTAGGGCAATGGTAGCTTATCTCTAAGAAGAGATGTGGTGGCTACAGGCCTCTGAACTGTGTTACAATGAGGCTCGAAGGCATATTTATTGTTGAGAAACAATGGAGAACCCTTAACATTCCAAAACCTAACCCTAGAAGATGAAACGCCAAACTGTGGGCCCCGTTTGGGTAAATTGGTACTTCAACTTCCCAGGGTCGTAACATTGGCATACGATCTCTGTTTGACGCGTACAATAGCTCATTAGAAATATCTATCTGAGCACTACCACTTTAGGAAGGGAAACATTGGTCCATCTACCCATGTTGCCCCCAGATTTCCCAAAAACGTCATTTAGGGCCTCAAAACGGCTCTGGAAGTTCAGGACCTGAAAAACTGCTAAAAATAGTAAACTGTGCTACAATTTAGGAAACTGAAAAGAATGAAAGAGACAGTTGTGGGGGTCCAAATGGGATAGGTGGGTGGCCACCAACATCCACCTAGATCAATAAGGGGGTAAACAATAAGGTTTAGGGGGGAATGATTATTAATGTGACATAAGACCCCTTCCTTTTAAATTTCTTATTCCAACCTTGGAAAATATTGGAATTTTTCTTCTAACCTTAGGAAAATATTGGAAAATGTCTTCGAACCTTTAAAATATCCTTTGATATCCTTTCACTTTTCTTTAGATCTACCTACCCTTATTCTATAGCCTAGCATTTTTTGTTCTTTTCAATTTGCAGGGTGCACATAGCTTTTAATAGGGTAGTACTGCACCTTGATGGCATCCCGGAAGTCGTTCCAAGTGGGTGCGGCTAAAAATAGTGAGCCTATACTTTCATCCTTCTACTCATAGTAGGTTTCCCACCAGTCCTTGACGTGGGGGGCTTCTTTGAGAAGAGTGAAAACAATCTTTTCCCGACTCGAAAATTCATGAACAGAAAAATATCCTTCTAGCAGATCTAACCATTTATCTACCGCATCTGCATCTATTTGACCCTCGAATATGGGGATATCGAAATTAAATTGTACCTTAAAGGGTGTGGCGTTTCCAGAGTAGTTGTTGGAAGCCGATGTGTCGCCTCTGGGTAGTCGCTGAAGGATCTGCACAAAGTTGTCCATCATCGCATTCCTTTATCGCTCGAGGGCTTCTTCGAGCAAGATTTTGATAGGATCTCCTACCCCCTCATCTTTCTTTTCATCTGCCATGGGAGGCCATCGGGATTTGCGAGGCTGGTCTTGCAAAGGTTCGACCAATTCAAGCCCTAACTCCTTATATCCCGACCTCGTTGGGGACATGCAAAGAAAAACAGAGAAAAAGCAGACCGCTCTGATACCACTAATCCAGACTTAAACACGAACGCAACAAATTACAGAGACAACCATAAAAACAAATATGCAGCGGAAATAATACTTCATTTCATTAATGTAAAATACTGAAATATGCGTACAAACAGTAATGGAAATGAACCAGCTAGGGCGATGGTAGCTTATCTCTGAGAAGAGATGTGGTGGCTACATGCCTCTGAACTATGTTACAATGAGGCTCGTAGGCCTATTTATTTTTGAGAAACAATGGAAAACCCTTAACATTATAAAACCTAACCCTAGAAGATGAAACACCAAACTGTGGGCCCTGCTTGGGTAAATTGGTACATCAACTTCCTGGGGTCGTAACTTTGGCATACGATCTTCGTTTAACGCATACAATAGCTCATTAGAAACATCTATCCGAGCACTTCCAATTTGGGAAGGGAAACATCGATCCATGGCCCCATTTTGCCCTCAGATTTCACAAAAAACCGTTGTTTAGGGCCTCAAAACGGCTCCGGAAGTTCAACACCTGAAAAACTGCTAAAAATAGTAAACTATGCTACAATTTAGGAAACTGAAAAGACTAAAAGAGACAGTTGTGGGGGTCCAAATGGGATAGGTGGGTGGCCACACCAACATCCACCTGGATCATTCCTCCCCCCTTAGGAAGCAATGGTCCCCATTGCGTTGAGTTCCTCCCTGAGATGTGTAGGTTTTAACCCTGTACAGAAATTACCTGCATACGAATTCTAAAACAAAGAAAATAAAAAATGCGAGAGCATAACACATAAAACACATATGCACGGAGATTTCCCATGGATCCCAAAACCGGGACTACTAGCTTAATTTTTCATTATGTTCCTTTCAATGTTACAATACATATTTATACATGCCGAAGCATCCAATACCATGGACCGAAAACCATAGGTAGGTTCGTCCAACCTAATATAGGGTCCAAAAAAAAATTTCCTGGGGCGCTGCCCCGCCCACCTCAAACCCCCCGGACAGGGGGGGCTGCCGCCCCCCCCCTGTGACCCCCCCACTGCGCAATCGGCACAACGAAGGGGAGGCTTCGCCCCCCCTATAACCCCCTAGTTCACTACGTAGGTTACTCGTGGAAAGAATATAACACAACCCAACAATCTCCCACTTGTTGTTTTCTTTCCACAGGGGGCCACAGCAGAGAGCTTAGTCATTTTTTCAGCCTTGAAACGCCCATTGTTTCTCTACACCAAGAGAACTTCTTAGAGCTCACAGATTTTGTCAATGCATCTGCAGTATTCTTCAAAGTGTCCACCTTTACCAGCAACACCTTTTTTTCTTCTCTCATATCCCTCACAAAGTGATACTGAACATCAATGTTCTTTGTCTTTGAATGATAAGCAGGGTTCTTTGCCAAGAAAATTGCACTTTGGCTGTCACAGTCTATCCTTATAGCTCCCTGTACTAACCCCATACTTGAACACAATCTCTGCAACCAAACTGCTTCCTTGCTTGATTGAGTGGTTGCCATGTATTCTGCCTCCGTAGTTGATAGTGTCACTACAGATTGTTTCTTACTCATCCAACTGACTGCACCTCCAAATAGGTTAAACACATAACCACTTGTAGATCTTCTCTG
>APFE030055718.1:0-41592 GCA_000404065.3 Pinus taeda | reverse complement strand
AGCCCAAACTTGTGAAGCTGGCAAAGGGAATTTCTAAAGATTATAAGCATAGGTGTGTGAATCTGTTCAAAAAATATATTGATGTTTTTACATGGTCTTATGAAGACCTCAAAAATTATGACACAGATATCATACAACATAAGATTCCTTTGATGCAAGGGGTCAAACCATATAAACAAAATTTAAGATAAATCAACCCTTTTCTTTTTTCTTCAATAGAAATGGAAGTGAAGAAATTATTGCAGGAAAAAACAATTGTTCGTTTGAGGTACTCAAATTGGGTTGCTAATTTAGTACCAATGAGGAAGAAAAAAGGAGAAATCAGATTACATATAGACTTTCGAAATTTGAACAAAGCCTCACTGAAGGATAATTACCCTCTTCCAAAAATGGATCATATTTTGCAGAGAGTCACAAGGCCTTTAAGGCTATCCATGATTGACGGGTCCTCAAGTTATAATCAAATTGTGGTGCACCTAGATGATCAGAAGAAAACAACCTTTACAACTCCATGGGGAACCTTTATGTATGCAAAAATTCCATTTGGATTGATGAATGTTGGTGCAACCTTTCAAAGGGATATGGATATTGCCTTTGTGGGAGAAAATAATAACTTTGTGGTCATATACTTAGATTACATCACAGTGTTTTCAATATAAGATGAACATCATTTAAAACACCTTCAATAGACATTTGAAAAGTGCGGAAAATTTGGACTGCCATTAAATCCAAAGAAGTATCACTTTGGTTTAAGAGAAGGTAAATTATTGGGGCATATTGTGTCAAAGGAGGGAGTTAGGATTGATCCAAAGAGAGTAGAAGCAATCACTAACATATCTTTTCCTAGAAAATAAAAAATAAATTCAGGTTTTCTTAGGGAGAATTATTTTTCTCAGGAGATTTATTTCTAATGATGCAGAGATTGTTAAAGAAATCATTGATATGCTAAAGAAGGATGTAAAATTTAAATGGATCCTAACATCCAGGGAATCTTTTCCTAGAATTAAAAAGGGTTTTGGTGAAGCACCTATTTTGGTAAGTCTTGCTTACCAGAAACTATTCCAAAAAATTTCTTTTGCTTCACCTTCTAATGTTGCAGTTGTTCTTTTACAAATAAATCAGGACAACAAGGAGCAACCAATAGCATTTTTTAGAAAAGTATTAAGAAATGTTGAGTTGAAGTATAACATTTTGGAGAAACAAGCCTAATCTTTAGTTAAAGCCTTGAAGGATTTTAGAACATATGTTTTGCAGTCTCAAATCATTGCATATGTACCAAGCTCAGTTGTTTAAGATGTGTTGAAACAGAGTGACAGTGAAGGAAGAAGAGGAAAGTGGATAGCCAAGATTCAGGAGTATGTCATGAACATTAAGCCAAAAAAATTAATAAAGGGACATGGATTAGTAAAGATTTTAACAAAAGAAAATTACCAGGCGGTGGGAATTAATTTGCTTGCAGAAATTTCAAAATCAAAATCAGATGATGAAAAAAGTAAAGAGAAGGAACTAGATAACATAATTCAATATAAATACCTTTTCTCTTATTGGTATAAAAATATTTTTCATTACCTATCATTTCTTAGCTGCCCAACTTCCCTAGACAAAACAAAATATAAAGCACTAAGATTGAAAGCACAAAAGTATGTGATAACAAACTCTCAGTTATATTGGAAAGATCATGTTGGTGTTTTGCTAATTTGTCTGACAGAAGGGAAAACAATCAAGATATTTAATGAATATCATGGATGTGCTTGTGGAGGACGTTATAATTGGAAAGTAACAACACATAAAATATTAAAGGTTAGTTTTTATTGGCCAATTTTATTCTCATATGTTTACAAATTGGTTAGATGTTGTGAAAAGTGCCAACTTTTTGTTGAAAAGAAAAATTTAGCACCAATACCATTAATTCCTGTGTTTGTCGAAGATCCTTTTGGGCAGCAGGGTTTAGATTTTCGTAGGGGAGATAAATCCAACTTCCAGTGGACAACACAAGTGAAATTTAATAACCGCTAATTACTTCACAAAATGGGTGGAAGCAATTCCAGCTAGGAAGGCAATTGATACAGTAGTGATCAAGTTCCTAGAAGAAAATATTTTTACAAGGTTTGGCTTCCCTAAGAAATTGGTTACAGACAATGCCCAAATATTTAAATCTACAAAAATAATTAATTTCTACCAAAATTACAATGTCATTCTTTCTCATTCTACCACCTTTTACCCTCAAGGAAATAGGTTGGAAAAATCCTTTAATAAAACTCTAGTAAGGATACTCAAGAAAACAATTGCAGAAAATAAAAAAAATTGGGATTCTCAGCTAAAGTTTGACTTATGGACAAACAAAGTGACTACTAAAGGATCAATTGGTAAGTCGCTTTTTGAATTAGCATATCGAGTAGCAGCTCTTTTCCCTAGTCAGCTAGCTAAACGAGTAGTTGCACTCACTCAAGATTCTGAGGAGGAACCCAATGCATTGAATCAAAAGATTAACCAATTAGTAGACCTGAATGAGAATAGAGAGTAGGTGATTGACAAGTTGATAAGATATCAATAAAAAATGAAAATCATTTTTAGCAGAAAGGCCCAAGAATTAATTTTTCAACCTAGGACCTTATCTTGATATGGGATGTAAGAAGGGAAGATATAGGAAAGCATGGAAAATTTGATCCTCTATGGTTTGGACCTTTAAAAATAGAAGAAGACGAAGCCAACAATACTTTCATTATGGAAAATTTGTATGGAGAACTACTGCAGTTGTCTATCAATGGGCAGTATTTGAAACACTACTTTTAGCAATGAACATTTTTAATTTCCTCCATTGTAAATACTGATTTGACCACTATAAGTACCCGGTGAGATTTTCATTGTAATGTTCTAAGCTTTAATATGACTCCATGCTCGAGGTGAAGGAACTAATATGTATTTCTTAGTGTCTTTTTCCAAAACACTATCCCCAAGTGGAGCCAGATGTTGTCACTCGTTTTCACTATGTCTAAAATGTGAAAAGAAAAATTATATATTCCAAAATAATAAAAAATCTCATGGAATAAAATCAAGATTGTATAGGAGGACGATTTGTTTTTAAATTAAATGGGAATTGATTTTCGACTGAGATAGTGCAGGATCACTATAATGCATGTGCTTAGGTGGGGCCCGACAGAAGTCAAAATTCTGAATGTTAAATGTCGGGAAAATTTATTACGCGATATCGATTGTGGTGTTCGGCCTTCCCCATAGGAGAAACTCGAAATCACAACAAGCATGAACGTTGTCAACAGGAGTGCATCCGTAAAGACATCAACAAGTAAACCTCTTTTGTTTCATCGACGATTGTGATCTTCTGGGGCATCACCTTCTGATGGGACCGCTTACCACCATGGGTTCTCTTGTGAGTAGTAAGGGGGTGCCATTAGAGGCCTATGAAAAGCGAGCATGGTATATCCATTTCACCTAAAACCTCACCCCATTCCATCATGTCATTATTGCCACGTCATCACCCGTACACTCGTCACCTCTTCATTTAATTTCATTTTTCCCCGTTTATTCCTGTTTACCCATAAAACCCCTTTTTATGGTTAAATTCACTTATTTTTTGTTTGTGGTGGAGCATCCTTGAGTACACCTGCATCCGCCAGCTCATTAATTTGCAATCCGACGTCATCTAAAACTTCTAGGTATTTATCCAAGTGTCTACCCCACTTAGTTATTCAAAATGTCAAAGAAAGTTTCTATGGTAGATTCGGCCACCCACATTCCCTTAATGGAAACAAAAAGAGACATCTTTGACCTTGTCTGCTCGTTGAACCTGATGGAGCTTTGTCAAATCATATTGGATGGACAATTGGACTCCCCTGTATACTTTGTTGTTGTAAAATCAGGGCTATTTTCTGCCATTATTACTCAAATATATGTTTACCCAAAATTTATCACTTGGTTGGTCTCCTCCTTATATCCTCAAAAATGTTTCGTCATGAATTCACTAGGGAAGAAAATTTTCCAGGTTTATGCTTTATTAATTCAGCAGGTGTTACACAGTAATTTGTCACTGACTCTACATTCCCTGATCCCGGATACTGCCGGTCCATGTTGCTGACATCTATTCTATGTCATGTTGCCAATGATGTGTCAAAACCTTCCTTGTAATCTCAGGAAGAATGTCTCAGTTCATTACCCCTGAAGCAGACAACTCTTTGCCTAAGTTTATGGGTCGTCGCGGGTCAAAAGTTATCCCTCCCGCGAAAATGGTCAAGTAAACAGTAGCCCTAGCAAAGTTTTTGCTCTGTCCCTATGTTGCACCCGTGACGAGCCAGATTTGGCAAATTTTCTAACAACTCATCGAAACTTTGAGATGAAATTGCTTCATGGGCAGTCCTAGGGATGGTTGTTGGGTCAATTGAGCTCACCTCTCTCCTTTGGGATAGTTGTTCCACCTTTTGTGCAACTTCCCTAAGAGATAAGCTCTTCCTCCCATCTCTTATGGAACCTCTCTCTCCTATAAATGTCTCCTCCATGAATGGGATCAGTGAGCTTGGATGTAACTGGATGATAGCTAGATGTAATTTGATAGCTTCAGGTTTCTAAGAGAGGAGTAGAGGTAGAGAGTGTTATTGGAGTGTGGAAGTAGCCTCATATGTATTTTGGCTTGAGAGATGTTTGAGTAGAGTTGGTTTGAGAACTTTCTAGCATCAACCTTTTGAGCTAAAGAGAGAGTAGTTTGTTCCCTTGGGAGATGGTTCACAAGTAAATGCTTACGGAGACATGCCGACGAGACCCTTTGAGGAGGCTTATGATGTCAAGGCTCGGTTGTAAGTTTTACTTTGATTTATATTAATAAAAATCAATAGCTTGTTTCCTATAGCGCATGTTGAAATTGTATGTTGATAGCTTGAGGTTCCTTGAATCTTCAAGTAGATTGTTTTGTTGTTTCCTATTACATTTGTGGTGTTTCTCTACATGTTGTTTTTAGGCATAAGTGATTAGAAGAACAAGAACTGGAGTGACACGATGAGGACTTCATCAAACGTTGATCTAGAGGTAGGCTTTAATAACACCATCTTTCTAAGGAAATTTGCTTTGGTATTGTCTTTGCGGTGACTAGAGCCACTCCAGGGCTAGACAGGTTGCCTTTGTTCGCAAAGGGAACTTGCCTGTGTCACAAGTTGGTGACCATACTGGGGAAGGTGATGGTGGATATGCTCAAAAAGTGTAACGGTCAAGAGGCTAGCTAATAAAACCACTCATCATTGTGGTCCCTCGGGAAAGGAAAAACAACCAAGTGAAAGCATATGATCGGCCAAAGAGATGGTGGCGATGGAATGAAACAACCAAGGCTCATCTAGCAGAATGCGACCACTTGTGAAATCATGAGATGTAAATGGGGCATGGGTTCATTTTTACACAAGCTTGAACCACAGAGAACTCTTCTTGGATTCGGTTTCATGTTTACACAAGATTGAAGCAAAAAAAACTATGCTAGCTATAATTTTGCACGCCCCTGGCATAATGACTCAAATTGAGGTACATTTCAGGACTCGTCGCGAAATAGCTTATTTCCTATATCAGATGTTGAAATTGTATGTCGATAGCTTTAAGTTCCTTGACTGTTCAAGTAGATTTTCTGATTTCAGGACTCGTCGTGAGTGTTAGACAGTTTAATCGCATCAAACAGTAAAAGGCGCAACCCAGAAGACAACGCAGACGTGACTACTTCCCGATTGTCAAAAAATAAACAACGACGACCTCAGATCAAAGGCAAAAGACAAAATTTCGGTTGAGGGAAGTGTTTGGTCAATTTAGTATGTCCTAAATTGCTATTTAAAATGTCTATCTGGGAGTCGTAAACTGATGAAGTGAAGTGCACTGTATGTGCAAGATAACCTTTTCCTTAGTCTTTTGTCGTTTTTGAGTTTTTAGTTTGTTTTTGGGTTTATTTTGATTCCCTAGTGTGAGATGGCGAAATTGAAAATGAAGTGTGAATGGTAATGGTGATTTCTACAATGATTTTCCAAAAAGTTCTCAAAAAGAAAGTTTCCAAACTGACTGTAATAAAATCAATTCTCAAAAAGAAGTAAATGCACCAAAACAATGAACTAGTGACAATGGCCCAGTGTCCTTACTGCTGTATGAAAAAAAAAAAAAAAATCTGAACTTAAAGCAACACAAAGACTGAAAGAAAAGCAAACTAAATCACACTACTTCAACCCATACTCTGACCCTTCACCTTTCGACTCAATCCGGCTATAGGAAGTAATCATAAACAAGCTGAGTATTATGATATCTAAATTGCAGGAAATTAAATTGCATAAAAGGAAATTAAGATTTAACTACTCATTCATATTTCAACTCTTGAAAATGACATAAGTAATTCAATCTCTAACTTGCAGGAAAGCAAACTAGATCACACTACTTCAAGTAATACTCTGATTCCTTACTAATTGAGTCGCTTGGCTATAGAAAGGAAATCATAAACAGGGAAATAATATGATGTCTAAATGGCAGAAAAGTAATCAAGCAAAACAAAACTTGAAAGAAATGACAATGCTGGAATTAAAATTAGTAAATGAAAATTAGCAGAAAGGACAAGATGATCTCATGTCAGTAGCTATCAAAAATATGTAAATTTGCCCAGGCTGCCTACAACAACCTGTAAAAGAAACACTGGTCAGCTTAACAATTATGAAGAAAACATGAAATATGGACAGTGATGAACATCATAATAGCATAAAATATATACAAGTAATGACTACAAAAATAGTAAACAAAAGCAAGTAAGAAACTATACAAAGCTTTGGTGTACAGGGGCCCTCTGTCACCTCAGCCAGCCAACTACTTAATCACAAATTGGATTCAGGAACGTTGTCTTCTCATATATTGAATTGCATAAATAAAGCAAAGGAAAGTACAGTACCGTGGGCTGACACAACAATCAAAATTACATCTTAAAGACTAACTATCCAGCGTATATCAACGCGTTATTTATAAGTGAAAATGCTAGTAACTAATTCCTAGATTTGGTGCTGCCAAGAGACACGTAAATCTCCACGGCCTGAGATTTAGCGTGATGGTCATTACGGTAGTTGAATCCATGGAGTGGTGGTTGCTTGATTCGGTTCACAAGCTAGTCAACAGTTGTGCCAGTACCTCCAGAAATGAAGGATCGTGCCACGCAATCCTTCACATGTGCCAAAACAGAGTCGTGCCACCACAAAATTCCTCATTTGGCCCTTCCTTTGACCGTCGTTGACCATGACCGTTTATGAGTGATTTGGCTGATCTGAGAGGACACACTCCATGTACACATCACCTGCATCCTGCCCATGTGGCCGGTTTCTCCATTGGACACCTGTAGCATAGCTTTTGACAAAATGGCTGTGGAAACTCGGGCTGGCTGCGGAAAGTGACAAGTTTCCGCAGCTGTTTGAACAAAAAATCTAAACCAAACAACAGTCAGAAACATAGTTAGGAAACCATTTCATAAGCTCTTTTTAGCCTAATATGCAATGATTTGACAGCTCGGTGGATGAAGTAAATGGAAAAAGAAGGTTGAAAGGGTATATAGGGAAGTGCAGGTTTGGGACTCAATAGGAAGGCCAAATCTATCACTCATGAGCTTGTTTCTTACCTCTTTATTGTATCAGAAGTGTTGGTTGTTAGGATTTTCGATTCTGGGTTTCAAGTCTTTTGAAATCCTTCCTCTTGAACCATGTGACCTAAATACCTTAGGGTTTCTTGAATGATTGGTTTGCTTGGGTCACTCAGTCATTGTCATCTATAGACTCTTCTTGTTATAATCTCTGACTTTGTTTGAGGCTTCTTCCTTTTCATTGTTTGTTGTCTTCCTAATTGGCATGTGATGTTCGATTACCGAACTTTCATCTCTTGTTTGTGTGGTTTCCCTTCTTCACTTGGCATAGATTACATTGTTTCGTGAGAACCCTCCATAACTAGGAAAATTGTCATTTGCAGATGTAAAATCTCAAAATCCTTAAGTACTAGGTCTTGATGGATGTAAATTTAAAGAGGATTTGGAGCTAGATGGTGCTATGGATGAAGAATGGCATGATTATGTCACTATTATATGCTTATGATTCATTATATTAAAGGAAGATGAGGGAGACTCTTTATGTTCGTAAAAAATTCAATGAATGGGGATTTCACTACAAAATTGGGTTATAACGTTCAAATGGAAATTTTTAATACAAGAGTTCTTAGATGCAGGTGGAAAAAATTCCAAAGATATAATGGTCTTGTAAAACGCTAATTATTTGTGGATTGATCTAAAAAACAAGAATTTAACTTGGGATAATCACCTCAAGTGGGGTTGGTGTGGTCCAAAACATTATCCTCTTTGTAAATATGAAGTTGAATAAGTTTCTCATCTCTTTATTTCTTTCTTATCTACAACTCGGGTATGGGTCGAAGTGGTATATGATTTCTCTCCAAAAGCCTCTTAGGACAAATATGTTTTAAAGACCGTGTATTTGATTGGTTTTAGGTTAACTTAATTAGAGAATATGGATCCCTTCCTGGAACTTTGATTCATTATATTTGGTGGGCAAACAACTTGAGCATTTTCTAGGATAAATAAGTCCATATAGAAATCACAATCAGTCTCATGGAAATTTTTACTTCAGAAAACCATGGAGCCTAAATAAGTGAAGGTAGGAATGGTAGAGTAATGATTGGGATTTATTTTGAAATCCTCTGGGTTTTTTTTAAGAGGGGAAGTTAGGGGGATCTACCATTGTGCGAAGTTGGATGGTGCTCTATATGTATCGTAATCATTAATTTCATGTCAAATACTCTCTTTGTACAAGGAAAAATACTAAAGAAGTGTTTATTGGGATATGGAACCTTTTACATTTTGTTAAGAAGATGGAAATTGAAAAAGCCTAAATAATGGGTGATTCAAAATTGGTTATCAATTAGGCCTAGAAAAAATCATTAGTAAATAATGTAAATCTTAACTTCTTATTGCAGGACGTCTGAACAAAAATCTCTTCATTTTAATGGAATTCTTTCACTCACATTTATAGATAATGCAATCATTAGGCCCACAATTTTTCAAAGGAAGCTCTCTAGTTTCCAAATGAGCATTTTGTGTAGATTTTAGCCCTATAAAGTTAATTGCTAGAAACATATTCCTAATAATAATAAAAATGTGCAATAGAAAACAGCACATAAACACAACTATTTTACCATGGAAACCTAAACCAAGAAAACCAAAAATATTTTTCAGTAGATTCTTCTTTACAATATTACAATACAATACATACATCCAAAAGCATCCATAAACCACCAATCCATTTACCTTGGATTATAATACAACTATAGTCCCTTAATTGAAACTATAAAACCATGGGATAAACCACCATGCAAAAAAAAATTGCTAAAGGTGAGAACCATGTGTTGAAAATTGCCAAAACGAGCATAAAAAACTGCCCAAATTGTTTTGCAGGGCGTTTCCCTTGAAGCCTGCAACTGCATCCCATGCAACATACAACAAAAGCAAGTAGTCATGAAAAGAATATAATACAGACCCACCATTCTCCCACTTGTTGTTTTCTTTGCACATAGGGGTCGTAGGAGTACATGCTAAACAATCCAGGAGTTGAATGCTCATGTATTCTCTACACCAAAAAATATTCTCAATGCTCATAGATTTTATTAATGAATCCACAAAATTATTCAAAGTGTCCACCTTCACCAACAACACCTTTTTCTTTTTCAATCATATCTCACACAGTGAAATTAAACATCAATATGTTTTTTCTTATATTGATATGTTGGGTTGTTTGTGACGAAGATTGCACTTTGATTGTCACAACTTATCCTCACAACTCATTATACCAACCCAATATCTGAACACAATCTTTGTAACCATACTACTTCCTTGATTGTATGAGTGGCTACTAGGTATTGAAATTTTGTAGTTGAGAGTGCCACTATAGACTGACTCTTTCTTATCCAAATAATTTCTCCTCCAAATTGGTTAAAAACATAACCACTTATAGATATTTTTCAATCCGGATCTCCAACCCACTTTTCATAAAAAACCATGTATGTAAAACACTCTATCCAATTATATTCTTCCTTGGTAGCACAATCCATAGCCAGTAGTTCCATGCAAATACCTAAAAACCACTTTTACTATTTTCCAATGCTCCTCCCTTGGTTTTGAGATATACCAACTCAATACTCCCATTACATGTGCAATGCCTAGTCTAGCACAAAACATTGTGTACATAAAACTTCCAACTACATTGGCATATGTAACATGAGACATGCCTCTTCCTCTTCTAGTGTATAGGGATTTTGATCTACAAATAACTTTACACCTAATTGAATAGACAATGTATCAGTGTACATTCTTGCATATTAAATATGTGCAATATTGCCTCAACATACTTCCTTTGATTTATCCACTATTTACTATTTGTCCAATACCTTTTCATTTCTATGTACAAAATGAAAATTTTAGCATCAAGATCCTTCATGGATCCTTCATGTCAAATTTAGAGGACAATTGATTTTTCACTTCTTAAATAGTTCCCCTATTATTTCCAATCAACAACAAATAATCCACATACAAGACTAAACAAATAAGATGATCAACATCTAATTTGAAATATACATAGTGATACACTTTTCTCCTTGTGAAACCACATCCCAACATGTAAGTATCAAATTTTTGATACCACAACCTTGGTGATTGTTTTAACTCATATAAGGACTTTTCCAGCCTACATACTAACTCTTTCTTTCCCTTCACCACAAATCCTTCTGGATCCTTCATGTATATTTATTCTCCATATCCCCATGCAGGAATGATGTGTTTATATCCATCAATTATACTTCAAAATCAAAAGAAACAACGACAAATAAAATAGATCTAATGGAAGTTAAATTGGCAACATCAAAAAATATCTCACCAAAGTCAATTCCCTCTACTTGGGAATAAAATTTTGCTACTAATAAGGTTTTGTATTTCTCCAGTCTACTTTCTACATTCAACTTCTTCTTAAACACTAATTTTCTACTAATGGTCTTTTTTCTAGCTGGAAACTCCATTAGATCCCAAGTTGTTTTCTTGTCCAAAGATGGAATTTCTTCAACCGTGGTATTTTTCCAAAGTTTGACATCCTTTGAATACATTGCCTCCTTAAGAGTTCTAAGATGATGATTTGTAATAAAAAGATAATAATTTTTTTTTTTTAAAAGAATGGAAATCAAGTGGAGTATACCTTTTCTAGATGCCTTCTTTCCCGAACTGATCTCCTCATTATCACAGTATTTAGATATTCTTCTTCTTATTCCTATTCTTTTGTAGAGTTTGAATATTCATCCTTCAATTCAAACTCTATCTAATATGATTCTTTCTCCTTTGGTAGGACTTCTTATTTAACAACATCTTTGATTTCTCTAAATACCACATCTCTAGTATACACAAACTTCTTAGTTTCTTGATTCTAAAGCTTATAACCTTTCAAACCATATTTATATCGAATAAAGATACACCTTCAATTCTTTTATCTAGATTGCTCATATTCTTATTTGGAATGTGTATAAAAGCATCACAATCAAATCCTTGAGATGTTTAAGATAGGATTTCTTACCAATCCATACCTCATGTGGAGCCTTGTTATTTAATGTTGATGAGGATGATGTATTTACTAGGTAACATGTAGTATCTATTGCCTCTACCTAGAATTCTTGTCCTAACCTAACACCACTAAGCATCCTCCTTGCTTTCTCCATTAGCATCATGTCCATAGTTCCTATCACTCCATTCTGTTAAGTTGTGTATGGAGTACCGTTTTTCATTTCTATAACACACTTCTTATATAATTATCTAAATTCATTCCCATGGAATTCTCCACCATTATCAATACTCAACACCTTATTTTTCTTCTCGGTCTAATTTTCCATGAGAATCTTAAACTCTTTGAATTTTTCAAAGACTCTATATTTCTTCCTGAGAAAATAATTCCATGTATTACTCAATAAGTCACTTATAAATGATACAGAGTACATAGATTTACATAGTGATGGAACCGACATAGATCCACACACATCACTATGCACCAACTATAATATTTTCTTTGACTTCATAGCATTGGAGGAGAATCTTACATAATTCTTCTTCCCATATAAACATTATTCATGAAAATAAAAATCTAGAGAGAAAATAGACATGCATTCTCCTATACCATTACCGTGCAGTACTCGTAGGCCTTTCCCTCTAATATTTCCCGGTCTTTGATTCCACAACATAATATTTTCTTCAGAGACTATATGAGTTTTTCCTTTTTATGATCCACTCTTAGGAACAATAAAACCAACAATTCTTCCCAAAAACTTATACAAAGTTCTGGCTTGAACTCCCCTCAACAATACCCTTTCTCTTGAAAGCATCTCAAAATTACCCAATGATGCAGGAGCATGAGGCTTAAAGACAAAAGGCTTCATATTATTCCAAAAATCTAAAAAAAGTTACAAGCAAAGAAGTGGGGGCCTTTAGTTGTCAATTTACAAAGCTTTCTAGATAGGATTTAGACTACAATCTAGGATTTAGATTATTATGTAATAAATTCAAGAAGTTAGATGTATTGGAGATTCTCGAGGAGAATATCATGCATATTAGATAGTATTAGTTAGTTTGGTCCTTTGATTTAGGATTTGGTTGTTAATTGAACCAGTACTTATGTAAGTTCTGAATCACAATAAGGAGATTTTGACTGATTTGGCTTGTTTTTCCATATATAAGATTTAGTTGCAGAAAATATCTCTCTATGTCTTTTTGTGTAGATTTGGTCAATCCCGGAGGTGTTGCATCCCTCCGTAATATCACTGTGTTTATTAAATTTCCAGTTTAGTTCTAAAATTTTCAAGTAATATGTGATCGAGTTTAATCTCTTTTCATATGTATTAATAACTGTGGGATTTGAAGGTGTTCGGGTTCTTTGATTGGGCTTGAAGTGCCGCACTCATCCTAAGACGTTGATTTTATTTCCAACGCTTTACGATCAGTCAACAGTGGGGGTTAGCCTGGTGTTAACTCGTGGTTTAAATAAAAGTCTCGCAAATCGGAGGATCTAATGGTCATCGCTATCCGATGGATATCGGGCTTAGAAATGAGTGGAAGTTAACTCATGAGCCGGAACCGACATCAATTATATTATAGTCTATAAACCCCATCGGATCCGTCCTAAGGAATTAAGCATGTGCGAAAAGCCGGACCCGAATTTCTATAAGCCGAGTGTTTATAAACCTCATTGGGTTCGTGAGGCCAGTTAAAGGTCGTGCAGATTTCCAAGCGACGACATAGTGACCATTGGATCACTAAGTTTGCTGACCGTTTGATCAATCTCGCATCGCTTCAGACATAAGTAAGCAAACATTGCTTGATGGTCTTACGATTGCGATTTTGTGATGTTTTAAGAGATTTATAAGGCTCTTGCTATTGGGGGAAGTTTTAGCGGTTCTGCTAGGTTAGCAGAGTGGATATCTTTAGAGATAGATGAGTGATACTCCGAGAGAAATCCAAGAAGTGATTTAGCCTGAATTAGAGGAAATTTTTTCTGGTATTGAATGATTTTCATTAACGCCTGCACCCTGGCCACCGTTTGTGGTATCAAAGTAGCTTAAAGACACTGAACAGGATCTCAGGGGTTAGAGAAAGAAATCCACTTTGGCTTTCAGAGGTGGAAGGAGATGTGGTAGAAGAGGAAGACTTGTTGCAAATGCTGAAGTGATGGAGGCTATACAATCGATGCAGGCTAGATTAGAAGCAATGGAAACACAGAGAGATGCAAATGCTGGAGATGTCAGTGATCCTGAAGCAGAAGCTATAGAAGAGGAGGAACCTGTAGAAGTTAATCCAGAGATGAGATTATTTCAGTCAGTGTTGAGATCCACATCTAGACCCAAAACTGAACTTTCAATTTATGCAAGAGGATTAAATGCTGAGGAGTTGATAGACTGGATTAATGACATGGAGAAATTCTTCGATTATGAAGAAACAAAGGATGAAAAGAAGGTAAAGTTTGTTGTCACAAAGTTGAAAGGATATACAACACTTTGGTGGGATGGAGTGCAAGTAGAAAGAAGAAGACTTGGCAAGCAACCAATTAAGAATTGGAACAGAATGGTGGAAAAACTAAAAAGTAAGTTTCTGCCAAGTGACTATCAGCAAACATTATTTAGACAGATGCAAAATCTTAGACAGAGGTCTATGACAGTAAAGGAATACATAGAGGAATTCTAGAAAGTGAGTATAAGAGAAGGACGAGTCCAAGATACAAATGAGAAGGTTGCCAGATATGTGAATGGTCTTAGAATGGACATTCAAGATGAGATAAGTGTATTGTCTCTTAAAACAGTAGATGAGGCTTATCAGATGGTATTGTAGGCCAAAGAAAAACTCTTGAGGAAGAAATATGCCAAAAATAGAGGTATTTTCCAAGGAAGGGGAAGACAAGGTGGTAGAGGAATATCTACAACACATGGAGATGGAGGTAACAGCAGCTCAAGTCAGCATACACCAACAGGAGGTGATGCAAGTGGCAGAGGGATTTTTTCTAGAGGAAGAGGAGGCAGAGGAAGAGGAAGAGAAGTTAGATGTTACAGATGTAACAAGCTGGGACACCGAGCTTATGAGTGCCCAGAAAATACAGGAACACCTCATAGAAATACAATTGTTGCACAGACTGAAGAGGAAGCAGCAACGATGACAGAAGAAGAAAATGTACCATAGAGAGGAGAATCTTTGGTATTTAATAAAGTATTGCTAAAGCCAGAAAAGGAAGTTTTTGAACCAACACAAAGGAAGACTTTGTTCAGGATTGTGTGCAAGTTTCAAGTAAAATGTTGTCAGATGATAATTGATAGTGGTAGCACTGATAATTTGGTCTTTATAGAAGTGGTGGAGAAGTTGAAATTGAAGACAAATAAACATCCAACACCTTACAAGGTGTCATGGCTACAAAAGGGACATCAGTTGTTGGTAAATGAACAATGTGAAGTGGACTTGCAGTTGGGAAAGTATACAGATAAAATTTTGTGTGATGTGATGCCTACGGATGTGTGTCACATATTGTTGGGTAGACCATGGCAGTATGATAGAGGATCCATGCATGATGGAAAGAAGAACACCTATAAATTTAGCAAAGATGGTGTCAATCATACATTTCTTCCAATAGAAGAAGAAGATACATCGAAGAAACCTGAACCAAATAGCCTTTCACTGCGTGGAAAGGAGTACTTACAACAGATGGAGGAAGATGTGGTAAGTTTTGTGTTGGTTTGCAAACCCAAGGTAATAATACTTCCAAAAAAGCTTCTAATTTACCAATTGAGATTCAAGAGATGCTAGATAGTTATTGTGATATCATTGTAGATGACTTGCCTAATGAGTTACCACCCACTAGGAAAATCATCCATCATATAGATTTTTTTCTAGGAGCAAATCTACCAAATAAAGCAGCTTACAGGATGACTCCCACAGAGAATGAAGAAATCAGAAAACGGGTTCAGGAATTGTTAGATAAAGGACTGATTAGAGAGAGTTTGAGTCCTTGTGCAATGCCAACAATGTTGAGCCCAAAGAAATATGGAGGCTGGAGAATGTGCATTGGTTCAAGAGAAATCAATAAAATAACCATCAGGTACAAATTTCCTTTACCTAGAATTGAAGATTTGATGGATTGTTTGAGTGGAGCAAGATATTTTACGAAGCTAGATTTAAAGAGTGGGTATCACCAAATAAGGATTAGAGAAGGGGATGAACGGAAAACTGCTTTTAAAACAAATGAAGGGTTGTATGAATGGATGGTAATGCCTTTTGGGTTGTCAAATGCACCTAGTACATTCATGAGGCTTATGAATGAAGTTTTGAAGAAATTTATTGGTAAATTTGTAATAGTATATCTGGACGATATATTAGTTTACAGCAAGTTTAAAGAGGAACACATGATACATCTGAATTATGTATTATAAAGGTTGCAGCAAGAGAAGTTACTGATAAAATTAAAGAAGTGTTCATTCATGAAGGAAGAATTGGTGTATTTGGGTTTTGTTGCTTCTGCTGATGGATTAAAGATGGATCCAGAAAAGATCAAGGAAATTACAGAGTGGCCTTCGCCAAAAAGTGTTTTTGAGGTAATAAGTTTTCATGGTCTTGATAGTTTTTATAGAAAATTCATAAGGAATTTTAGTAAGATCAATGCTTCTATTATCGACACTATAAAGAAAGAGAGACAACCATTTAAATGTACCGTTGGAGCAGAAATGAACTTTCATCTATTGAAAAGAAAGATCACTGAAAAACCTATTTTGATTTTGCCTAATTTTAATAAACCTTTCCAAGCGAAATGTGATGCTTGTGGAGAAGCCATTGGAGGTGTTTCAAGTCAGGAGGACAGACCTGTAGCTTATTTCAGTGAGAAACTGAATGAATCAAAGAAGAAGTATTCTTCTTATGATAAGGAGTTTTATGCAGTTGTGCAGTCATTGAAGAAGTGGAGACATTACCTGATGTCTAAAGAGTTTATACTTTATTTAGACAACCATGCATTGCAGTACATTATGCAACAACCAAAGCTTAATCAGAAACATGCCAAATGTGTAGAGTATCTTAAAGATTTTAATTTTGTCTTGAAGCATATAAATGGCCAATCAAATAAAGTAGTAGATGCCTTAAGTAAAATAAACATACTACTTCAAGAAAGTCAAATTCAAGTGTTGGGTTTTGATTTTCTTAAGGAATTGCAAGAAAAAGACTTAGATTTTAAAGAGGCATTTGAAGCTTGTAAAAATCCTATTTTGCTAGACAGAAGTAAGTGGCTTGATTATTCCTTGCATGATGGGTTGTTGTTTAGAAGAAATCAGTTGTGCATACCAAATTGTTCTATGAGGGAAAATTTAATCAAGGAAAAACATAGTGGTGGACTTGCAGGACATTTTGGTGTAGACAAGACTTATGAGCAGTTGAA
Organism: Pinus taeda; assembly: GCA_000404065.3. Classification (NCBI taxonomy): domain Eukaryota; kingdom Viridiplantae; phylum Streptophyta; class Pinopsida; order Pinales; family Pinaceae; genus Pinus; species Pinus taeda. Next base: position 24,601 of record APFE030055718.1, on the reverse strand, counting down.
CAGGTTTTATTTATGGCCGAAGATAAGGACTGAAGTGGAAAAGTATGTGAAAATTTGTAAAGTTTGTTAGTATGCAAAAGGAAGAAGCCAAAACATAGGGTTGTATGTTCCATTCTGTATTCAGATAGACCTTGGAATATGGTAAGCATGGATTTTGTTTTGGGCTTAGCAAAGACTCAAAGAGGAAATTATTCAATTTATGTTGTAGTTGAAAGATTTTCAAAAATGGCACATTTTATTCCATGTTATAAAACCAGTGATGCTACTCAAATTGCTAATCTGTTTTTTAAAGAAATTGTAAGATTGCATGGCTTACCTAAGAGTATTGTTTCAGACAGAGACTCCAAATTTGTTGGACATTTTTGGAGGACATTGTGGAAGAAGCTTGGAACTAAACTGAGTTTCAATTCTGCTTATGATCCTGAGACAAATGGACAAACTGAAGTTGTAAACATAAGCTTGGGTAATCTTCTGAGAAGTCTCACAGGTGAACATCCAAAACAATGGGATCAAGTATTAGCACAGGCTAAATATGCATATAATGACTCTCGTAATAGGAGTACAAGGCAGAGTCCATTCCATATAGTTTATGGAATGCACCCAAGAGGAGTGTATGAATTAAGAAATCTGGGAAAAGCTGAGATGAGAACTGCTGAAGGGGAAGATTTTGCTTCAAACATGCAAACAATACATGAATAGGTAAAACAACAGTGACAAGACAATAACATAAAGTACAAGAGAAGAGCAAACTTGAGAAGGAGAGAAGTTAACTTTGAAGTTGGATATTTGGCTTTAGCACACATGAGGAAGGAAAGATTTCCAAAAAGAGAGTATAACAAGTTAAAGTTCAAGAAAATTGGACCATGCAGAGTATTGAGGAAATTTTCTACAAATGCATATGAAATTGAATTACCCTATGATATTGGAATATCTCCAATTTTCAATGTTGCTGATTTGTACAGGTATGAAGGTGAAAATGCAGATGACATAGTAGAAGACCAAGAGAAACAAGAAATTGATTAGGTAAAACAGTTACCAACAACAAAGGAATTGCATCTAGAGAGGATTTTGGACAAGAAATTGTTGAAGAAGACAAGCAGTATTTTCGGTATTTGGTCAAGTGGAAAGATCAACCAATTGCTGAAGCTACCTAGGTGACAGACACTACACTACAGAAATTGGGTAGTTTTGTAGAAGAGCTCATGGACAGGAGCCCATGAAGAATTTTGTCCTCAAGAGTCTGATGCAGGAGCATGAGGCTTAAAGACAAAAGGCTTAATATTATTCCAAAAATCCAAAAAAAGTTACAAGCAAAGTAGTGGGGTCCTGTAGTTGTCAATTTACAAATCTTTCTAGATAGGATTTAGACTACTATCTAGGATTTAGATTATCATGTAATAAATTCAAGAAGTTAGATTTAGTGGAGATTATCGAGGAGAATATCATGCAAATTAGATAGGATTAGTTAGTTTGGTCCTTTGATTTAGGATCTCGTTGTTAATTGAACTAGTACTTATGTAAGTTCTGAATCATAATAAGGGGATTTTGACTGATTCAACTTATTTTTCTATATATAATATTTAGTTGCAAAAAATATCTCTTTGTGCCTTTCTGTGTAGATTTGGTCAATCCCGGAGGTGTTACACCCCTCCGTAATATCACTGTGTTGATTGAATTTCCAGTTTAGTTCTAAAAGTTTCGAGTATTATGTGATCGAGTTTAATCTCTTTTCGTGTGTATTTGTAACTGCGGGGTTTGAAGGTGTTCGAGTTCTTTAATCGGGCTTGAAGTGTCACACTCATCCTAAGCCATTGATTTTATTTCCAACACTTTATGATCAGTCAACAACGAGGGTTAGTTTGGTGTTAACTCCTGGTCTAAATAGAAGTCCCGCAAACCAGAGGATCTAATGGCCATTGCTATCCGATGGATATCGGGCTTAGAAATGAATGGATGTTAACTCATGAGCTAGACCCGACATCAATTATATTACAGTCTATAAACCCCATCGGATCCGTCCTAAGGAATTAAGCACGTGGGAAAAGCCCGACCTGAAATTATATATGCTGAGTGTTTATAAACCTCATCGGGTTCGTGAGGCCAGATAAAGGTTGCGCAGATTTCCGAGCGACAACATAGTGAACATTAGATCACTAAGTTTGTTGATCGTTCGATCAATCTCGCATTGCTTCAGACATAAGTAAGCAAACCTTGCTTGATGGTCTTTCGATTGTGATTTTATGATGTTTTAAGAGATTTATAAGGCTCTTGCTATTGGGGGAAGTTTTAGTGGTTTTGCTAGGTTAGCGGAATATATATCTTTAGAGATAGATGAGTGATACTCTGAGAGAAATCCAAGAAGAGGTTCAGCCTGAATTAGAGGAAATTTTTTCTAGTATTGAACGATTGTCATTAACGCCTGCACCCCAGCCACCACCCAACTACCCTTTTCAAACATTTTTTTTACACCTACATCACTCATATTACTTACAAACATCAAATTTTTGGCTATGCCTTAGATGTGAGAACACAAAGGAGTGTTATAATCCTTCCAACATCGAGTTTAAAATTTACTTATCCTCATCCCATAATTTTGGCTATCGAGTCATCTCCTAGGAAAACATCACCACCATCATATATTTCATACTCGTAAAACCACTCCCTGTGTGCAGTTATATCTAAGGATGCACCCAAGTTAACTAGTCATGTATCATGATATACATGTGTACTTGAAGAAGCCAAATACACATCCCCTCCTTCATCTAAGGATATTTTTTCTTTAGTAGAAGGAGCATCAATGAATCCCCTACCTTTCTCAACAATTTTAGATTCACAATAGTTCTTGTAATGCCCTTCTTTACCGCATTTCCAACATATCCTTACCAGTTTTAAGAGAGATCTATATCTTCCTATAGATTTAGATATCCCAATTGAGGACTTATTTTTATTTCTACTCTGGGAATGTCCTCTTACAACCAAGGCATATATGTTTTGAATTTCCATATTTTTCGTCTCATCTCCTATGATAAAAAAGAAGACATCATATTGTCAAAACTTAAAGTAGTTGCATTACTACCTATGGCAACAACCAAAATATCCCACAAGTCTGGTAATGAAAAAAACAAACTAATACTATTATCTTTATTTGAAATCTTATTGTCAACATATAATAGTTGACTTACCATAGCATTAACGATACTTAGATTCTCTGTGAGTGAATCTCCATGTTTCATCCTCATGTTATACAAATTTTTATGCATGAACAATTTGTTCACTAGGGACTTAGATTGATACAAAGTTCCTAATTTGTTCCATAATGCCTTCGTTGTAGCTTCTCTTGAAACATTTAGCAATATGAGAGATACCATCGTATTGTGCTCTTTTCCTTTCAATGCAACTTGGTCCAATCTTTTGTCGAGATCCTTATTGGTGTAGTACTTGGATCCACAATGATCCATTGATCTTTGTCTACCAACAAATCTTTCGTTTTGAGCTTCCACATCTAAAAAAAATCCATTGAATTTCTTGATCTCTATCTTTGAACGCATCGCCATTTTCTTTCAACATAAAAATTGATTCAACAAATCTCCCATTGTAACAAGGTCTACCACAAGTTTGAACAAAACCCTTAGCCACAATAGCATCTGCTTGAAACAAAAATCACTTTGACACCAAATGTATCTTTTAATCCTATACATTTACTTTCTACAAAGATATTCTTAATAAAATAGAAAAGATGCAATGGAAAACACTCACAATAACATATAGAACCCCAACAGGGATCCATCATCAGGATTATTTCTGAATGTTCATAATAGAAGAGCTAAATGAGATGTTTAAATAGTTCTGAGTTGAGTTGTTTTGTTTTAAGGACAAGATGAAGTTCGGTTGTTTAATAATTATTATTATCCATATTTTTAGGGTTTTTTTATTAAATTATGTTTTTATTGTAATTTTATAAAAAAAAAATTGAAGATTTATAATTTAGAAGTTAATTAATTAATTAGTTGGAAAATAATGAAATAATAACTATTACAAACTATTTATTATTAAATCTACTTCTCAAGATATTAATTATTTGATTAATAGAACTATTCTTAATCTTGATCTAAATATAAATAATTCTTAGTATAAATTAATAATAATACTCATAATTAATTAACAGTAGTAATTAATAGTAATAATAACAATTAACTCCAGCTGCGGGTGATTAAAGCGGGAGTAAATGAAGGGGCGGCCTCATTAAGGGGCAAGTGGCTGCCCACTTCAGACAGATGGATGGAAGCGTCTCGAGACTGCTTCCTCCGTCCGGCCAAGTTTAATGCCGCCTTAACTCCGCATGGGAAAACGGTCACGTAGGGTGCTATAACCGTCGACCTCCTCTGCCTGACGATGCACTGTGAAGGGTTGGCGAATGTTGGAAGTTAGCGTTTGGCCTCTGTGTTCTGTAAGCAATTTGTTCAGGTCTTGGATGAGGGTGTCATGGTTGAGTGTACCAGGATTTAGACCTCGGCCCTCTGTTCAGAAGGCCTTGGTCTTTACCCTGGGTCGCTCAGGCTTCATCGATTGCTCGTATCAGACGGTCCTGGTCTCTGAGCGTAACATCCGGCTTCAAAGTATTTCGGGTTCTGAGCATTCCGCCCAGCGTGGCTCTGGATTTTCCTCATCTGCAGATTAGCGTGGTAAGTTCTGGTCCTTTCCATTGTGTTATTTCCACTGTTATCCACTTACCTTGTCAGCTTCTGTGTGGAGAAGGGCACATTCGGGTTCTGGGTAGATTGGTGTGCGGTTTGGTTTCAGGATGCCGCGTGAGCGAATGCGACTCATTAGTCGATGGGGTGGCTCAAAGGGTGGCGCTAGAGGTCGTGCTTCTTCTCCATGATCCTCAGCCTCACTCGGCTCCCCCTCTGAGGAAATCAATTCACCAGGAGCTCGGCGGGGACGAGGCAGAGGGAGAGGGCGGGGAAGGACAGCGATGTGCTCGCTCGGTTCTCACCCTTCCACTCGATTCTGGTTTCCTTGCACCTTGGATAATGCCATCGATTATGTTACAGTCAGGATCGAGAAATGTGAGCACGCAGCCATGCCAGAAGTCCCAGCGGAGCCACGACCACCCTCGCCTGTTCAGAGCTCTCGACTGCAGCCTGCGGAGGCCTCGGGTACGGTGGCGGGAGCATTGGCGGGAACAAGCGAGCTTGCAAGGAACGATTCCCCCTACACAGATTCAAGCGCCTCTGATCCATATGCCTGTCCCGTGGTGGAGGAACAACCATCCACCTCCGTGGATGCGTAAGCCCATTGTTTGGCTGCTGGGGAGATTGCTTTTACAGCCTCAGAATGGCGGCATGATGGTTTTGGGTCGATTCTCGTTAACGTATGTTATGTCTGTTATGTGTTCTATGTCGGGTATGTATGGAAGCTCCGTGTTTGTAAAATTCCCCCTCGCCTCGGCAGGGATTGAAAGCTTTTTGGCTTGTAACTAGTCTTTTATGGGTTCGGGTCTGGAGTCAGTGGACAGTCTCTTCGTTCCACAGTTTTTCAGGTTCATGTTCAGTCACAGTAAGCTCAAATGTTCAGCGGCAACCATCCTAGCATGGCGGATGTAATCTTTTTGTAACTCTTTTTGTATAATATATTAGCAGTAGCACAATTTACACAAAAAAATAATAAAAATTAATAATTAGTAATAATATATTATAATTTTCACTACTAATTCTTACTTAAAATTATTTAATAGACATCATAATTTTTTATTTACTAGTTATTTATATATAAATAATAAATGTTTTAATAACTATTATTATTATAAATAATAATTCTAATCAATGTAATTATTAATTATAATGAATATCAATGAAATTTTAGACTAATAGTTTAGAGGTTAATTAATTAATCTCTCATTTAGCTCTTCTACTATCAACATTCAGAAATAGTCCCGATGATGGATCCCTGTTGGAATTTGAAACATTGACAGAATATGGTTATTACTGTGGGTTCTCCGGTAACTAACTCAAAAGATATACACCACAAATGTCTTAATAGAGATGATTGGACAATGAAGCAGTAATAAAAAACTATATTATACATGCCATGCAAGGTTCCATGCATGGGGGATTTACTCTATTCACGTTATACAAGGTTCTATGAATGGGAGATTTACTCAATGAACTTCTACGTGTGTTCATGACATAGTAAAAAATATCCTTAATTTGCCAACATAATGGAAAATACCTCTAAAAATCACATTATTTAACCCCCTACCAATATGAATCTAATACACCTTTACAATTTAAAAAATCCCTACATTCATTAAATATTGTAGGTGTACATTTTTTCATTAACAATTTTTACACCCAATTATATTTTTTTATTAACTTAGAAACCCTTATACATGATATGCAAGGTTCCATGCACAGGGATTTACTCTATACATGTTATGCACGGTTACATGCACGGGAGATTTACTCAATGAACCTTTGACATATCACGTGTGTTCGTGGCATATAAAAAATATCCTTAATTTGACAACATATTGGAGAATACCTCTAAAAATCACATTATTTAACCCCCTACCAATATGAATCCAATAAACCTTGAAAATTTTAAAAAGCCCTATATTCATTAAATATTGTAGGTATCCATTTTTTCATTAATATTTTTTATACACAATTATATTTTTTCATTAACTTAGAAACCCTTATACATGTTATGCAAGGTCCCATGCACGGGAAATTTACTCTATATATGTTATGCAATGTTCTATGCATGGAAGATTTATTCAATGAACCTTTGACATATCACGTGTGCTTGTGGCATACTAAAAAATATACTTAATTGGACAACATATTGGAGAATACTCTAAAAATCATTATTTAACCCCCTACCAATATGAAGCCAATACACCTTGACAATTTAAAAAAACTCATTAAATATTGTAGGTATTCACCCAATTATATTTTTTCATTAACTCCCAATTATATTTTTTCAATAACTTAGAAGCCCTTTACCCCCCTCTATATGCTCAATAGTTCATTAAATATTGTAGATATCCATTTTTTCATTAACATTTTTTACATACAATTATATTTTTTCATTAACTCCCAATTATATTTTTTCAATAACTTAGAAGCCCTTTACCCCCCTTTATATGCTCAAGAGTTCATTAAATATTGTAGGTATCCATTTTTTCATTAACATTTTTTACACACAATTATATATTTTTCATTAACTTAGAAACTCTTTACCCCCTTTATATGCTCAAATGTCATTTATATGAACACATGTGATGTGGTATTGCTCCCCAAATGAAGCCCTCATGGTTCCATGTCTCTTTCTACTTCACATACAAATAGCATAAAGAGTTCACTTTTTTACAAAACATTATAAATCCCCTCCCATAGTGCATGTGGGATGAGTGAAGAGGATTAATAAATCAAAAGACCAAGACTTATGTGAAATAAATTGATGATTGTTGAGTCATTTCATACAGATCAATGGTAGTTGTGTCATAAACTCATGGAAGCTATAAGTTGAGTTTCTGATGTTCGTTTTGGGAAAACGAGAGTTTGTGGGAAATATAAAAGAACGAAGAACACGTTGGAAGTCGTCTTTAGGGCTAAAATCATATATATCAACTCATAAAATTAAACTAATAGTCATGACAAACTTTTTGAGCATATCACAAAATTGTTTTTGAAAATGATTTAAAAAAAAAAAAAAAAAAAAAAAAAAAAAAAAAATTGGAAAATTTGAAGTTTGACCAAAATTGGAGAAGGAATTCCTAATTTCATATTTCTAAAATTGGGTCTTTATTCAACTAAATCAAAGAGGAAAAATCTAACTACCATGTAGTACTAAAGGTAAAGACAAGATTATGAAGGGATAAAATCAAAATCAGAAACAAAAGAGAGTGAGTTCATTCCACTCATCATCCTTCCACAATTTTTTTAGTATTTTCTATCCTGTTTTGAAGCAATTCCCTACTTTCTTCCTAGTATTTAGTCATCCAACTTTATGACTTATTATATATATTTATAAAGTCAATCCATGATTATAGTTTCTTTCATTCTCTTAGGTACCCTCATATCCATTAGTCCACGTGAGCCCAATCCGAGTCGCTTATGAACAAACACCTTTGTATTTTATGTTAAGAATTAGGGTTTTGTGAAATGTTGTGGGCACTAACTTTATTAAAAAAAATAGTTGTGTAAAATTATTTTGACTTTTGCAAATAGCTATTTTCAAGAGAACATCTTGCTTGTAGTTATGAGACTTCTTAATAAGCAGTAGTAATCTCGTAAATGTTTTCCTATGTTCATATGAATTTAAATGCATGAAATCGTTTATAGCTCTTTGAGTATATGTTCCATATTGCCTTTATTCTATTTATTGAATTCTCTTCAAATGTGTCCCCTCGAATGCATGAATGCAATGAAATGAATCTTGAAAAATATATTTATTTCTATTATCATTATTTATTTTTATTTTGAAACAACCGGTCCACATTCAGGTGTATGCATTGAATGTTTACATTTTGATATTTGAGTTATTTGAATATCTGAGTGTGTGAAAAGAGGAGTACCACTTCTATACAAAACACAAGGAACCTAAAAATAAGCCTTTTAAGGGTTACTCTTTTTCGTGACAGGAAAAGACATCAACAAGACTCAACATTTTGGTCATATGAACACAAAGATGCATAAGAAATGGAAGTTATGGAATTCCCCTTACTTTTGTTTTTAGTTGTTCCTTTTATGTTTTTAGCTTATCAAGTAAAAATGAATTTTTTTATATTTTTTTAATAAATAAACTGAAAAATTTAGGAATTTGCAGGTTTTGAAAAAAGAGTGGAAAAGGATGGGTCCCACTCTTCTAATTAAAAGAAAGGATGAGCCCCAAGGTGCATGAATGGATTGTGGCAGAGGAAGGATGATGTCCGAAATGTGGTGAAAATGTGTTTGGTAGAGGTCATAGATGGTTAGACTTTATGTTTCTGTGGGACCTACATTTGGAAGATGAAATTTAATTGCTCTTTTTCTTTTTATATTCCATTATGTTCAACTTTTTATATTCCATTAATGGACAGTGCAACAGGAAGGATGGTGTCCGGAATGTGAACATTCATGGATAACGATGTGAACAGTCATAGATGAGCATAATTCTATCATAGATGGTTAGCCTTTATGTTCATGTGGGACCTGCGTTTGGAAGATGAAATTTAATTTCTCCTTTTCTTCTAAAAAAGGTGGTTTGGAAGTGCAGATACACATGACACAAATTCTCGTGGATATGTTCCCACTTTTTTAAGAGAGGATTATAAAAATGAATTTGTTAGGTTTTCAATCAAGTATGTATTATATATGAATAGTTAAATATTTGATATTTTTCATTTTTCATAATTAAAATTCGAGAGATATCTACTAAAATTGTAATTTTAAAATTAATGAAATTATTATTTAATTTAATAATAAATTAAAATTTTAAAATTAATGAGTTTACATTAAAGTGGGAGCATTAGTTAACACTTCATCATTTTGGTGTAGCTAGTGGAGTGTTTTAGTGATCTAGAGCTTTTGCTATATCTTCGAGTTACCTGTGGGAATTTTCCTCCCCTGTATCTAAACTTGTGGTAAGCTAGTTGAGGAAGGCCTAGCCCCTCTTGGTTTGGCCTTCATTTTTTCATTCTATATTGTTCGTGTGGCATTCTACAACTCTCAACTATCCGTTGGGGTGAGTATGGACGGTTTATGCATTCGAAGGTGGGATGGTATGTGTCGGGTTTATTTTGGGTTCAACTAGAATCTATCTCTTCCAAACTTGTTGGTAATATTTTTTCCTTGTGGCCTTTCCAAGTGGTGTTTTAGTTTCAATGTTGTGGTTCTTATTATATGGTTCAAGAGGTTAGTTTTGGCCCTCTAGTTAGTGGTTGTGGCATGTTGTATATTGTGTGGAGGGTCTTTAACCATTCTCCATCCCAAGGAGGGTTCTTTGTTTTATACATTTGGTTCCAATGCCTTTTTTAATTTCACTCAACTTTGATTATACTTGTTTCCTCTATCTTTGAATATCCTCATCATGCTCTCTTCGTGTCGGTTCCCCCTCAACCTTCAATATCACATCCTTCTCCTATCTCTTATGTCTACTCTAATTCTGACCCTTTTTCTCCTTGCCACTATGTCGCTGCAATACACGTGTTTGAAGCATGGCTTTAGTGGTTGAGGCCACACTAGCAAGCCTCTAGCTTAATGTCAAGCTCAATCTGCAGCATATCTCTATCACTCACCCCCCCAAAGAAATTCAAGATGAAATCTGTTTACATGAGACTCGAGTGGTTCGCGACAGGAATGCCCACTCTGACTCTGAGATTCAAGTTGTCATTTCAAATTAGATTTTGAACCCTGGACACACTAGGGGCCACATGAATCAATAATTTCACTCCATAACCTTGTAATGGCATATGAAAACCATGTTTGGTTGTGTCATTTAAGAGAAGCAAGAAGACAACAACGAAAGCATCGTTTGCCTTAGCAATATCTAGCCAGTCCAAATGTGTTTGTGCTCTTATTTAGTTATCCTAGACGCTTAGCTAGCTCATATCAACACACATTTATGTTGTGAGAGACATACCACAACTGATCTGAGCAAACAAGATCCGGCCCCTACAACTTCTTCTAAGGAAGGATGATAGCCCAAGTCCAATTTTATTTTATGTTTATGTTTTCTTAATTTAGTTTTGTAGTTTCCTATGTTATACAACTGTGGCCTATTTTTTATACCGAATTGTTATTTGGTAACTTCTATGACGTCATTGCTAGACATCTGTCATGGTCTAGATATAGTTTTGTAGTAGATTTGATATGGGTAACTTTGCTAGATAGAGGAATTCTACAATAACAAATATTTTATTTATGTAAAATTAAATTATGAATCAATGAAAACTGACCAAAAAAACTAAAAATAATTAATGAATTTAACCTTTTAAAATAATTTTATTATAATTCAATAATATAATAATGATATTTAAAATTTGTAGATTTACCACAATAGTCATGCTTAATTGTCTATGTTTTGGATCCAAAAGAGGATTCATCATGAGGACACAAAAGCCCGAGGGAATAATGACAAAAGAACCATGTATGTGTGTATGTGTGATGGTATTAAAACCTAAATATAAAACCTAAAATAAAAACTCTAAAGGAAAATAATAAAGGTAAGTATTATCTTATATTAATTAATATAATATAATAATATTATTATTCACATAGAAAATATTGAGATAATAATCATATTATCCTAATAATGCTATTAACAATGTAATAGTGTCAGTATTATATTGTTAATAATATTATTAGGATAATATGATTATTATCTCAATATTTTTCTAATAATAATAATACTTACATTTAACATTCTCCTTTAGGGTTTTAATCTTAGGCTTTTAGGTTTTACATTTAGGTTTTAGTGTTGACATGATTTCCTTATGCCTCATCTAACCTCTCTTAGGCACATAAAAGCTACATTAAACCTTCCTTTTTGTTATTTGATAACACTTTCCTAGCTTAATAAGTTCTTAGGAGGATAGGATATTTTTCATGCTTTACGTTCCTAACATGATTATTGTGTAGGATATTAAAGGGATTTTGCATAGATCTCGAGGAGATCTAGTTAGAGATATTCATGGGGCTTGGTCCCTGCTACAGAAGGCTTCCAACTTGGCTAGCTAAGGATTGTTTTTCATCCATATTAATGCTTTTAAAGTGAAAAAAATAGAGGAATATGCTCACATGATCATTTTTATTAATGGGTCCCAGTTTGGTGAATTAGGGTTTTAAACCTTCTGGACATCATTTAGCGCATTTCCTATATTTTTTTGGGGTTCAAAAGTTCTCACTTATGCAAGATATTTGGCGTTATTCTAGACTCATATACCTTCCCAACGACACAAAAAATACTTCAAATGATGTCCAAATGGTTCTCTTGACATTCTTTCTCTCGTGCTTTTGTGTTGTGTTCTCATGGATCCGAATTTGAAACCTAGACAATCAAACATGAGTCCTATAGTAAATTTAATCTTTCAATCTACAAATTCCAACTACAAAAACTTAAAAACCAACATTTTAAATTTACAATTCATAAATTAAAATTATTTATCAATTAAAAATTATTATAATAAAATTTTAAATCAAAATTATATATTGGTTATTATTTTGTTATTTTGAAATCCTAGAAAATAGACCATTCATTTATATTATAACTTATAGTAAGATTTGATATCAAAATTATATATTTGGTTGTTATTTTGTTATTTTGAAATCCTAGAAAATAGACCATTCATCTATATTATGACTTAGAGAGATTTTAAATCAAAATTATATATTTGGTTGTTATTTTGTTATTTTGAAATCCTAGAAAATAGACAAATTCATTTATATTATCATAATAAAAAGTGATTAATTACAATGCATGTTTGATTGTTTGTTTTTTATTTTTATTTTTAAATCAAAATTATATATTTGGTTGTTTGCAACCTAATGTTTATAGTGTAGTTTAATTATTTGTTGTTTTATTTTTTATTTTGGTTATTTTTTAGTCAATTTTGATCAAATTAGGTAATTTATGAGAATAATAAGTTCGAGAGCCCACAGGGCTTTGGATTGATGGTGAATGGGTGCACTGTTAAAACACTCCTTGTGATAGGTCACTGGTTCAAATCCCCTGTGAATGCTTACCTACCTAAAAAAATAAAATATTAAGTTTGAGTTGTGTAATTTGTACTAAACACCTCAAGAATTTTTCCAGTCTCTTAAAAAAATTTATTACCTAATTCCAATTAAAAAAATGTAATAATAAACATGCTTAATTTCATAATTATAATAAATTTAAATCACAAACTAAGTGAATAAAAAATAAAAATAAATTAATAAAAATCTAACATAAATATAAAATAAAATAGATTAATAAAAAATTACGTAATAATATTGAGTAATTTAAGCTTTAAACACATTATAATTTTTTAAGATGCGATTTTTGAATTTTTTTAAGTAAGAATTTTCTCATAAGTTATAACTCCTAAACTTTGATTATAAAAGTTTGTCTCAAAATATTTAAATCTTTTTAATCAAAGTTTGTCTCAAAAGATCAAAAGATTTAAATATAATATAAGAAGATGTAGATTATCATAATCATTAAAAAAAAATGGATGAGAGTGACACTTTTTTTTCCCACATTTTAATAAACGTTGGTTGAAGTGGTTAAAAAGAGCATGCTTCTTCTCATCCAAAATCATTTTTTACAAATAACAGGTTGAGCTCTTAGTGAATATAATGTTAAATCAATTTTAAATTACAAAGATGAACTACACTCACGGTTCGAAACGCGTAGATCAAATATTTTTTATGTGATTTTTTCCAAAAAATTCATGAATTAACAAGTTATGGATCACAAAAGAGAGTGACACTTTTTTTTCCCACATTTTAATAAACGTTGGTTGAAGTGGTTAAAAAGAGCATGCTTCTTCTCATCCAAAATCATTTTTTACAAATAACAGGTTGAGCTCTTAGTGAATATAATGTTAAATCAATTTTAAATTACAAAGATGAACTACACTCACGGTTCGAAACGCGTAGATCAAATATTTTTTATGTGATTTTTTCCAAAAAATTCATGAATTAACAAGTTATGGATCACAAAAGCTTGAATTCGAAAATAATACACGTTATTTATTACAATTTCTTAAAATAATCATTAAATGTTTTTTTCCTTTATTTAAACCACGAGTTGTCTTTAGTGAGACTTTTTGGAAGCTTTCGGATGAGTTTTTCCAGTCTAATTTCTCTAAAATCTCGCAGGATTTATTGAAATCACAAGCTTGATGGGTAACTCTTGCACAATAAAAATGCCCTAACAAGTTTTTAGAGTGTTGAATCCATATATACAACAAAAAAAACAACTCCCTTAAATCACGCAGATTTATAAAAATTCTTTATTGTATAGCATCACCAAAAAAATATATCACCTAAACACATAAAAATATATTAATTTAAATATAGAATCAATTTTTTTAAATAATAATAATTAAATGTTCTCCAATTACATTAAACCTAAAAATACCAAGAAAGACATTTAATTTAACACGCAAATAAAATGAAGACTTTATTACTCCTAACGTTCGTAAGCTAAACGAATATAAAAAGGAAGGTGGGTATTAAAAGGAAGGTTCGGCAATATTTTTTATTAATTTAGAGAAGAGAGACTTCTTGGTGTCGGCAATTTTAACATGCTCGGCAATTATGACATATGGTACTTTAAAGTGGTTTATATTTCGATGAAAAAATAAAAAAATAAATAATAATTAATATGAATATAAATTATAAGGAAGATATGGTATTGATTTAATCATTTATGGAAAGAACAAATAAATTAAAAATAATAATTTAAATATGAATAATAAATTATAAGAAGATATGGTATTGATTTCAAATTGATTATGGAAAGAACGATAAAGTAATGAATTGAATGGATGAGGATTTTTTTAAGTAAATAAATTGAATGGATGAGGAGTTTTTAAAGTATTGATTTTCAATTGAAAAAATCTTCAAAGCCTAGAAATGTGGGAAATGAATCATTATTATCCACTTAATGTATTTACCAATATTTGTATATTGAATTTTATTTTAATCAATGATAACTTATTATTTGACAATTATATAAAAGTCAGGATTTCTAATAATATCACTTCTACAATTATAGAGACCATATAGAGACCTGTAAGAAACTTTCCACCAATTTGTGATGTGAACGATGTACTCTGTGAAATTTGAGGTGTGAAAGTTGTTAGTTAATGAGTTTGAAAGAGAAAAGTCAGAAATTCTAATAATAACATCACTTCTATACGTATAGAGACCAGTTAGAAACTTTCCACCCATTTGTGATGTGAACGATGTACTCTAGTTGTGAAATCTGAGGCATTTCAATAAGGTGTGAAAGTTTCTAGTTAATGAGGTGTGAAAGTTTCTAGTTAATGAGTTTATACATAATTTTGAATAAAATAATGGTAATAAAATATGATTTTTTTTATTTTTTTTTTTTATTTTTTTTTTTTTTTTGGGTAAAGATAAAAATATATAAGATATTAGATATTTGACTAAATTAATAGAAGGTAGGTTATTTACTCATCGCCATATTCCAATAGAGTTGTTTTTAGTGAGATTTTTTGGACGTTTTTTTAGTGGGTTTTTTTGGTCTAATTTCTCTAAAATCCGCTAGGAATTTATTTAAATCACAAGCTTGATGCGTAACCCTTTCACAATCGAAATGTCCTAGGGTTTTTTAGGGTGTTGAATCCATATATACAATTGAAAAACCAATTTAAATAACACAAATCAATATTTCACCTCAAATTTTTTCGTAGGATTCTGGCACCGGAAAGTTCAAAACCCGCACTAAAAATAACTCCTATCCTAGTGTGGTGGTAGGGATAATAAAATAAAATAATAATTAAACACAAAAACAAATGGATAAGTATTGATTTGAAATTGATTATGGAAGGAAGGATAAAGTTGATGGATGAGGGTTTTTTAAAGTATTAATTTGAAATTGAAACGAGGGCTATATAGTATCTATTACATGTTGGTTAGCTTAAATATACCTCAATTAAACTAAAAAATAATAAAGACAAAGAATTCATCACCCAAATAAAACAACTAATAAAATTACAAGGGACCATTGTTGATTTGGGGTAGCATCGGATGTGCTCTAGCCATGGAAGTCGCTGGACAGGCTAAAGCACAAGAGATCTCTAAGATCCAGAAATGGTTTGGGCAGATTCTACCAGGTTACGAAGATATTAAAATAATTAATATTTTAATGGAGTTCCTAAGTCTAAACTTAGGAAAAATAAAATATTAATGGGTATTAATATAACTGGGTTAGAAGGTTTTAAAGGACATGGATCAAGCCAAATCTAATCTTAGTCGTTGATTAGAGATGTAATCTTGGTCGTTGAAGGACCAATAGGAAAAGTATAAGAGGAGGCTTGAGGGTCAGTTGGAGAACACACCAGAGTGATTAGTCATTCATTTTGTTAGATTGGGGTTGCTAAGCAAAATTGAATCAGTGATCAACAACGAGGGGCAATGAGTACTGGGAAGAGAGGCAGAGACAGTGCCAAGAGACTAGCGCAAAAGCAGAGAGCAAGAGGCAGCGGTCGATTCAGGCCACGCAGAGCCTAGCAGAGACAGTGCAGAGGCCCAAGGGACTGCGTCATCAACACAGAGGTTGCAAGAGTGACGCAGATGGTCTCAGAGGCTGCGCAATGTCTCAGAGGGTCGAGGCAGGACAATAGGAGGTTGACGCAGAGGCCAAAAGGGCCAGCGTAGAGCTTCAGAGACGTTGTAGAGTGTTTCGTGGGACAAGTTTTCTGAATACCTATTTCCGAATAGAGAGGTATTGCTATCATGTATTTTTCTCTATCGGGTAAACAAGTTAGGCACCTAGTTGTACTCAAGGAAATACTACATAATAATAAACCCTCATAATAGTTACACCAATTTTCCCACATTGAATTTTTCCAGGGACATTTTTCCAAAAATAACGATGTCACTTGTGTGTTTGTTTTCTTTCAACGGATGATCTATAGATGATGTGATTGTATTGTGTTTATTTCGGTATTTAAATGTTTTAAATAACTTGTTTAGAATTTACAAGTAGAAGAAATAAACTAGCAGAATACAGATTAATTTTCTAATGGATAGACTTAGGAAATTCAACGACCACTAACAATATTGTAAGGATTCTAAGAAAGCATAAGGTTCCCTCAACCTTTAGGCCCCTTAAAACTATTCAAAGTTCCCTAAGATCTGTAGAAGACCCAGTGTACCCTAAGAATATGAAAGGTGTTTATGCAGTCCCGTGTTCATAAGGAAGACCCTATGTTGGTGAAACAGGCCGCTCAATAAATTAGATGATTTAGGAACATGAGGCAGACATCAAACATGGGAGGACCCGCTCCTCAGCATTAGCAGAACATGCAGAAAAGGAAAAACACCACATATGCATTGGAGGTGCTCGTGTCATTGCTAAAATAGATCATTTCCATCACTGTAAGTTTAGGGAATCTATAGAGATTGAAATGAGGCCAAGCAATCTGAATAGAGACAATGGCTGGAAAATTAGCAGATGTTGGATCCTTGTCATTTCTTAATTTTTATTATTTATTTGTATTTTTATCTTGACTACTAATAAACGATTAATTATTTTTTTCATTATTGATTGATTTAATTAATTATTATTAATTATTATATTAATTATTATTATTATTATTTAAAGTTTGACCTTTATTATTTTTATTTATTTTTAAGTTTTTAGAATAATTGTTTCGATTTTTTAAGTTTGACAATTTATATTTTTATTTATTTTAAGTTTTAGAATTTATTGATTCAATTTTAATAAGTTTGACATTTATTATTTTATTTATTTATCTTTTAGAATTAATTGTTTGATTATTTATTTATCTAAATATTATTTTAATTTATTTATTGTTTTGATTATTTTAGGTTTGACTTAAATATTATTTTTATTTTTATTTCTAGATATTCATTTCATTAAAATTTCCTTTGATTAATTATTTTTTTAATTCAATATTAACTAGTATTTCTTATATCAAAATATTATTATTAGTCAAATCTAACCATTTCTTTATATGAAAATTATTATTTATTTAGTCAAATCTAAGCTTTTTTTTTTAAATAGAAAAATTTATTTATTAATAATATATTTATTTAATCAAATCTAATCGTCGGCTAAATTTTGTTGTCTTCATCTATTTAACTTGAAGTCAAGATTTTGTTCTTCATCTTGTCTTGACGATGAACCACATTAGATGGTTCAAAACGCATCGACACAACTCTGATGATGTGATTTTCACCGAATGTTTTCTTACTTTGCATAATATGGATCACAAAAGCCTAAATTAAACTAATAAAATGTTGTATTGTTGAATGTCATCACCAAAAATTAAGAAATATGATTAACTAATATTGTTTTGTTTACTCAAATTTGTTTTTAGTATAATAATAAGTTATCTTAAATTGAAAATATGGAGAAAAACTAGAATTCATGAAAATTGGAATAATAGAAAAATGAGAAGAAAAAAGAAAAGAAATAAATCTAAAAACAAAAAATTAGTAACTATAGAAATGGAAGTTACTAAAGAGCCCATAGTAAGACCTCAACCAATCACTTTACAAATAAATAATTTTAAATAATAATAATAATAATAATAATAATAATAATAACAAAAATTGAGTTCCTAATGTTAAACTATGGATAAGCCACAAAAAAATTTGGTCAAAGACAAACTAATACCTAGTCAAAGCAAAATGGGTAATACCGTGCTTGTGGCACATATAATAAAGTAAGATAATAATTCAATATAAATAACAAATTATAAAAACAAATGGATTAGGATTAATTTCAAATTAATTAGGGAAGGAAGGATAAAGTGATTAAGTGGATGGATGAGGAATTTTTAGATTTTCTAAAAGGTAGGGTTTTGTTGATGGTGTTGGACCCTCCAATGTGTCAAGGGATCTCCTCGGTAAGAAGTCCCAACTAGACCTTAGGCCGTTTGGAGTAGGAGTCTGAGCAATGGGTAGTAAAGTTATGCCTTGACTGTTATAGCGCGCAGAAGTAAGCAAGATATCTTTGTCGAAAGGAAGTGCGTTACCTTACGGTGAGTCAAGTGAGATGCATGGGGGGTTCTAACACATGGAAGGGGAAAAGAAGTGTATCCCTTAGAAGCTTGTAATAGTACATAGCTTGAAAGGAACACACGAGTTGAATGACATCACAAGATAGAAAGCAGAATAGTTGACAATCCAAAGTGATGGGTTAAACCAACAACACAACTTCAACAAGATTCATACAATCGTATACAAAATAGTTCATACACAAATGTGCAAGTTTGACAACTTACATTGCTAAATTAACTAGAATAGTCGAACTACAATAACAACATATGCATGAAGACATGTTGGCTCTGTTATATTATATAAATTGAAAGTTCCATCCATACGTACACCATTGATAGCCACTAGCTCAAATACTAGAACATTACAGTCAACATCATCTACTCCTTCAAAGAGATGTACTCGCTCTACGCTGTGGAGAAGACAAGGCTCGTCACAATACTCTCCAAGCCTCCTCTAAGCAATGGCTAGCCAAAAGCTTGGCTCCCAAAAGCCTTCTCTATGAGTTATGAGGTTCCATTTATAACAAAGGGTGGGGTGACCCTTGTCATTCCCCTCTGTGACTCTTGGACTACCCTCATGACTCTTCAACTTCATTAAATATAACTCTTTGCATTATATATGATTTTTTGCATTCCAATAATGACACTTGCAATTTCACTTTACATCATGTTTACAATAATAATACATTTTCCACATATACCCATGTGGGATAAAAATAGGCTTGAGTCAGCTAGATAAGACAACGCTAAGACTCGGACGCCTGTGGAAAGACAAAATCGTCAACATTCTCTTTGTGATCTTCGGAATCGAACTCATGCCAAGGTATTGCACAATGGTGTCCATGTACTGTTTGATGATGTATGTATGGAAATGAACTCTTGCCTCCATTGCTTCCAGGCATACTAATCTGGAACCTCTATCCAACTCGTCCTATAACATGCACAACTTAGTCCTGAGCATGGCTAGACCGGAAACATATCTCTGCATGTTCTCTATGTTGATCTACAAATATGTGTTGGTGGCCATTTGCATCAACTAATTAAAGTACGTGTCGAGCTCCAGTCGGACTTGGTTCTTCTCTTTGCCTTCGATGAGTGTTCCAATTGACGGGGTGCCATACTTTCTCACCACAACATCCAAACTCCTGAAAAACCATGCATACGAAGCCTCAACATTGGTGATGAGCGGCAGGAGTTTGTCATAGTTCTGAACTAGAGTTCGGATACGTGTTTTTTCAAACTCTACCTGCAACTTCATAATCTCGTGCAAGTGAAGCAGAGCTCCCTTGTACCTCATTGACCATGTCTGTACATGATCAACAATGACATGTATGTCTGTGAGTGTGCGCAATAGCTTGATGAAGCACTGTTGATGACCATGTAGATGGACAACTGCCTTGTGCACGGTGACAAACCTGTTATACATCCTCTGCATTATTGTCTCAAGGGCCGATGCTTCAGAAAGTATCACTTTCTTCATCTCTTCTCTAGCGGATCCTGTTGATTGTTCCTCTCTCTACCTGACCGCTTGTAATTCCTTTGCCATGCGCTCATTTTCTACTATCAATAACTTCACACTTGAGCTCGTGGCTTTGGCATAAACCTTCATAGCATCGGCCAAGTCATGGATCTCTTTGCACATCTGACACAATCACTCATTCTTCAAAGTGCACATGTGATGCATACTCATCCGGGATGTGCGTTCTACGTTCCTATACAACTCTGTGTTGTGACTCGTCAAAGGCTATGTTTTACACTTCTATTCCCAAATCATCTTCAAGGAGAATAGTATCCCCTTGTTCACTCGGGACCTTCTTTGCTACTGGAGATGGTGAAGCCTGTGGGGTGACCTCAGTTTCTTTTGGAATGAGGTCAGTTTACTGATCTTTCTCTGGTTGTTCCATCTCCACATCCATCAGTTCTACTATCGGTTCATCTTGCTGAGCAAGTTCCTGTTCCTGCAGTTGCTCACCTTGTTCATCATCTGCTGCTGATGGACCTGAGTCTTCAACCTGTATCAACACAGTTTGCATTTTCTATGCGTCTTGCACTTCGTCTTGCTCCTATTCCTGTTCCTGTTGTGCTTCCTTCTCTCTTTTGTGCAACTCTTATTCTTCTTTGAACTTTTTCTCTACTTCCTACAGCTTCCTCTTTGTCTCTTCCAGTATTTTCTTATCTCTCCTTTTCTACGCTCCTCTCTTGTCGTGTTGTCGCCTCTTTTCTTCTATCTCCAAATCTACTCTCTCAACAAGTGGATCTTCCTTGAATTTGTAGCTTTGCTCTGCTTCTACACTTTCAGAAATCTTCCTCTTGCCTTTATCTTGCACAGGTTTTCTTGTTGTTGTTGTTGTTGTTGTTGCTGCTCCCTGTGGTGTTGTTTCCTTGAGTGCTGCTAGCCATTCTACTACCATGATGACTGGTTCATTGAGCCTAGATGAGTTATAGAAATATCTCCAAGGGTCTTCCTTTAGCCAATGACACACCTCGTGGATCCAAGGATAGTACACTCTCATACAGTGATCTCTGCATAAGCCATGCAGATCATACATATTAAAACTCTTGGTGTCGAACTTAAACTTCTTGAAGTCATCGACCTCAGCATCTGCTTCTTTCAAACTCTGGATCACGTACAACCCAATTTGCAAAGGAAGCATAGGCCATGTGCCTTCCTGTGCAATCTAGCTAATAATCTCGTCGAGATGTGGTATGCAACCTCCTACATGACCATCTTGTCTATGGCAAACTTCGATAACAAATGCGGAGCCTTCTCCACGTTTTACATCTTGATGAAGGTGCCATCGGGTGAGGCGTACCAATCTATAATGTTCAGCGACGCTCCCATTGCTGCCTAGGACATACAAGTTAGATCTTGTTCAAAGATCATCATGTACAGAGGGGCGACGAAGTGGTCAAATAGTCTATCCATGACTCCTCGGTAGCTACACTCTGAGAGAAACTTGAAACATATTTTCACAACATTCTCTGAAGGTGTCCATGCCCAACCCATGCCAGGAAACTGTTGATGGGCACACATTGCATCGAGTAGGTAGGTGGACCTGAAGAATCTTGTTTGTCAATCCTCGGGAAGAATCAGGGCATTTGATACATGCACTTTTAGCTTAAGAGCCAACATGTCAGACCAGTTGAAAGGCTTTCCTTCACTTAACATATGATGTAACATAACAACCCAACTCTACGAGAAGGTCTCCGTACTCTCTTGGTCATACAAGTAACATGAAAAGATGACCAAGAGTTGGTAAGCCTTCCTGACTGTCTTTGTCTTGTAGATCAGGTTGGGTGTCATCCTGAACTTTGATGGCTCCCTTACCCAACGCTTCAGTATGTCTCTTGTGTTCTTGCTAATGTTGGGAGTGTAGAACAGTGCATCCATCCTATTCACTGACTGCAGAAATGATACATTTGTTTATAATATTCTGCCCTAAAGGTAGCAATCTCTACTCCACTGGCACTACTCAGTATCATCGTCTTAGGATCAGTCTATGAGACAATCCAGTGTATCATGCCTGCGCATGGGAAGGTGGGATACCTGCATGCAACCTTGTAGAATCCTGACTTATGAATATTGACATAGACATGACAGTCCTCTAGATTCTCCTCGAAGTTGCCTGTGAATATAGTGTTGACATCTTGCCATGTGATCTTGATGTCTTTCTCAATAAAAAGATGTGTGTCTGCTTAAACAGGCAAGTTCATAGACACCCATGCAACCACATCTCTAGTACTACTTTCAACTGTGCCCTTTGATCAAGCTCTCTTTGAAAATCCTTGGTTGAAAATCCATATATATATATATATATATATATATATATATATATATATATATATATATATATATAATAAGATGAAGGCCATGTGACCTGTAATTCCAGCTAAATTGTGGGGAAAACCATCGCAATGGGTGTTCATTTCAGTTATTATGGTTAAGGAAATTGGCAAAGGCTTTGGAAAGGCATGAGGCATTTATTTATGAAAATAATGGAAATTGAGGAAAAAAGAGGCCTCATTGATAAAAGGCTTCTGAGGATCAGTTGGCAAGGTTTTGTTCAAAATTGGATAAAAAAGGCAAAGGAGGTAAAGAGTAAGCAAAGGTCAAGCAAGGAAGAGCAGGATCAAGAAGCTACAGTAAGATTCTTTGTAGGTGTCGATTTGCATGTGTGTTTTCCTTGCTAGATTTGGCATGCATGGTATTGCATGTGGCTTTTTGTTGTTATGGCATGGGTTTTTTTAGTGTGATAGTTTTTTCAACCTAGCCTTGCCATTTCCAGATAACCATGGTGTGATGGGGTTCTCATGTTTTGGTTGAGCTGAATTGTATGATGGATTCGAAGTTGAGTGAGGTGGATCTTTGAAAGAAAGAACACATGACCTAGTGATCCCTAGATCAGACTATGGATTGCAGTAAAGTCACTGGGCTAGTGACCCCTCAACCAAACTGTGGGTTGTGGTAAATCCATGCATTGTGTGCCTCAGTGAGCCTAGGAATCCTTGTCGGTGAATGGTGGGATATACAGTTGATCTGAAAATGAGATCTTAAATGAATATTAAGGTATTACAGACTCATGTGCAAGAATGCCTATATTACTTATTGCAACGGATCGAAAAGATTGCGAATAATATAGGCAATGAACATAATAAACACACACATCAACACAACAAATAATGAAGGAGTTCACCAGAATTCTTGGCTACATTTCTTGGTCCAGCTTTTAGTGTCAACCTCTATATTATGTCTTCAAGAGTAGATGATTACAAGTATGATCTCAAATAGAGTCTCAACACAACAGTGACAAAACAATAGGGATTTACTTGAAATCCTCAAGTCTAAAAGAGTCCACGGACTCTTCCTCTTTCTCTCTGTCTTCTACTTTCTCTTGCTCTCCTCTCCCTATTTTGTCTGCCATATAGTGGTTTTTAAGCCTCTCGGCCCTGTATGTTCGCCTTCCCTCCTCGGGCTCTCTGGCTCCCGGCCATTGTCCGTTCAAATCCCTGTTGAGCATTAAACAATCATTGTAAAATGCTCTGAGGTATGGTGGCCACATGTTTTCAAACGGAAAGGACCAGCGCAGGTGAAAATCCCAAAGAATCGCTTCTCTGTTTACACAGAGAAATACAAAGGAAATACTCTAAAAATAGTGGAAATTTGTAGAAATTTTGAATAATATGACACTTATTCACAGAGATTATCCTGATTATACACTATTTGTGGAATCATGCATAATACATAACCTCCTCTACGTTGATCATCAATTTTGCGGAATTAAGAAACAATTGCATGCGCACATTGAAGCATCATCACACATATCCAACACAGCGTATATCACGGGCGAAAGCAACGCTTGAAAACCCCCAACTATCTGTATATTATATTGATTGAGAACATGTAACAATACATAGTACAATACTCCTCGCAAGTACTCAGTACTATCTCCACCTGTTACACACAAACTAGCTCAGATCTTAATCAATCACAGGTTTAAATCTCCTCCGTTGCTTGCCTGCCTCCACTGCGCAATCCTACATGAGAATAGATTAGAATGGCTGATCCAAAATCGTATTTCCTTTGCCTATATCACGCAATCCTCATTGGCAATACTCAATCCATTGATTGTGCAAATCTCATGCACAACTATAGTCACAACTGATAGTTGTCTTGCCCTTTCACTCACTCTAACACTTGTCTCTACTGAACTGTCCATGCACTGAGTTAACTGATGTATTCTTTAGTTGATTTATGAGTTAATAATTAGTGAATTAATTAATAACTAATTCACACCACTCAACACTAGTGTATTTGTTAGTTAGACTAATACAACTAGTTCAACTAAGTCAAAC
>APFE030055707.1:0-11014 GCA_000404065.3 Pinus taeda | reverse complement strand
ATGTTTTTGAAAGGCATTCACTGAACGGGCTGCTTTGGATTCCAACTGTGCTGATGACTCAACATTTGGTGAAGATATGTGCCCTGTTTTCACGGTCCCTGCTTTCCTTAATCTGCTCGGATATATAACAGCATGTTTGAAACCTTTAATAACCCCTGGTATGTACTGCTGCCATGTTGCTGATGTGCTGTAGGCGGGGTTGATGGACATGTGTCTTTCTTTTCAAAAAAAACTTCCCGCTCATGATATCAAACTCAAACTGTCTGTTCTGCGTTTAGATCATCACCTACAGCAGTTTCGTAGCGCGCTACGAAACTGCTGTGTGAATTAAAAACACAGTCCTCCTTTTATTCAAACCAGTAGAGCCATGGTGGCCTGATCTTCTCCCACTTTAGTCTTTGACGGATACTAGTTAACTCATCAAGCAGTTCTTTTGTACGGGATGTAAGCATTGTACGAATAGATACCTGTGGTGAAGAATAATCCTGAAGAAGAACATTGGCTATTGACTCACCAAGCTTTTTATGGTCCCCCAAACTCGACAATTCTGCTAAATCAACGGGTGCCAGTCCTGCCTTGTCCATGACCTTATGGCGAGTATTTGAATCCTGAAGCAACCACAATAGACAGTCCACTGCCATATACTGCCAATCATCTGAGGAACGTGCAATATTACAAAGTGTTTCAATAACACTAGGGCAGTTTGCAATAGGTGGCCGATCAAGTTTATGATGGCAAATAGTTCGTAACAGCCCAATACCAGCTGGGGAATTCTTATTTACAAAGCCACCCCACATGCCAGGTAATTTGACAAGAAAAACAGGTTTGCAAACAACTGAGAGAAACTCTGATTTGAATGCAAAACAATTTATAAGTTGAAGTGACCAGCACTGGAGCTGGCAAGCCCATTCTTCAGCCTTTCGTGACTCCATCTCCAAGCCTCCCATGCCACGAGTAAGGAGGTCATAATGATAGCTAAGCCGCCTATCTACAAATTGGTAGAAATGTGTGTATACAATCTCAAGGGAACTTAGTGCCAATCTGCATTGAAAGTTCAAGGACTTCTCCATGACTTGCTACTGCAGGAAATGTACTATCATATGTTGCCAAATGACCAAATGCTCGCACTGCCACTCTTTGTTCCACCCAGGTCAATCGGCCTCTTAAAAGCTCCACCAATGGAGGAATGACACCAGCCTGCACAGCCCTTTCTGCAAATTCCTCCATGTTCATGGTATATGATCCAATAATATGAGCTGCATAGTATGGGATGTATATGTTTTGGTCATGTGAAAACCAGCGCCGATTCTTTAAACCTTTTAATAATGAGAGCCGACATACACTCAAAAATACCTAGATCAATGAACTCGGGATCATTCGGATGTGCCATGGCAGTGTTCCACAGGCCACTGATGGCAAGAACCTGGCGTTCATCATCTTGAGAGGGTAGGTCCATAAAAAACTTCATAATACTTGTTCGATGCTTACTTGGATTTGCCTCTTTCATAACACAAAAGAAACACCCTGGATATGGACAGTCAAGACGATTTTTATCCATGTCTCACCAATGAAGAAGAAGAAAAAGCCGCAACATTACCAAAATGCTTTGATAAGCCCCAAAAGAGCTTTAGAAGAACTTAACTGCTGGTCTAGACATAGAGCCTTGGGATGTGCTGCCGAATGGGACCTTGATGACTGCAGGGACCAAAGCTTATATGCATTCTCGGCGGGATTTTGAGTATGCCTTTCAACAACGATTTTGCCACCTGAAGCACTATTATTTTCAGTCAAACAATGTATGTATGACTCTACATAATATAGCCTACCGGCTCAAACCAGGGTTTCGATTATCGTCAAATATGACCCAATCGAATGCTCAGGCCCCTTTTCCTTGTGGCGGTCTATCACCGCCTCTTTCACCGCTATAACTCTTGTCAATCATATACATGCTTTATAAAGTCTCGAAGCTTATCAACATTGCCGCTGTCTGGGAGTTGATGACGTGGATCGATGTTTTTTGAAATATATTTCTTTTGCTTTCTGATTGCCACCATGCCGTTTTACCGTCTTGACACCTGAACGCAGCACTAAATTATCCACATTGGCCTTACGTTCACTCTTCTGGTCTTTACTCTGCCCCTTCGCTCTTCTTCCGTCTTTTGCTGGAGACCTAACAGGTGAAAAACACGTGTTCAATAACATGCTGTGTCCTCTATTTTTTAGAACGATCCTTTATAGTCCTGGCAAGCAGCGATATAAGTGAACTTCGTGTCAGCTACAGCCTCCAGCTGAGCCCATAATGACCTCTGGCTCTTCTTATCTTCCTCAGTTGGAAAGGCAACTGCCTTGTATCCTTCTAAAATCTCATTTTCAGTAGCCGCATCAGGAAAAGCTTTGAAATTTTAGCGCCCTTCTATAATACATCATGCCTCGTACTGTTCTGGAAAATGCTTGACCTTTTTGTGAAACCCAATGGCAAAGATGAAGCACATTCTCTTCACTTCCCCATACTTCGTCTTCCCTTTTACAGCTTAAACGCTCCATTAAGTTATTCCATCCATCTGGATGAATCTTTTGCAAATAAAAGATAATTGAAACTCCATCTTCATTTTCAAGTTCAAGATCATTCTTTGAATAAACAATTTCCTCACTATAGTATGGAGTAAGAACACTGAAAGAAAGCATTTTTCGCACTGTAGGTGCGCATGGCATATCCATAAACAATGAGTTTGTGAAAAATGATGTTCGTCTTCTTGCTTCTAGATTCATAGGTACATCCATGGCGGATTCTTTCGCTGTCAAAAGTAAGTGAAGTCTTTTTACCTGCTCAATCCACAGGGCTGTTGCTGGTGGTGGAAAGACAACAGCAGCTTTAGGTTCTGTAACAGCAAACAACTATCTATTTGCCTGGGGTGAATGAATGAAGTTATCACTTCCATTCTGGCCAGACTCAGAGGTTCTCTAATCTCATTAACCATCATATCACTTGTCACCGCTTCTAGCAAATCTTGAAGTAGCAATACCACATTGTCACGCATCGATTCTTCACTTGATTTCAATATTTCTACAAGCTCCACAAATTTCCTATAGATTATGGGCAAAGCGCTCATTCTGAAGTTGGCTAAAAGTGCATTCTTTGATATATTAGCCTCAACTTCCTTTATTATTATTTCTATTATCCTTTTCTCATTTACACCAATAATTAGTACCCTCAAAACATGTTTGAATGATTCATAACATTCAAGAACTGCACATTTCATGTACTCATCAGCACATATCCGTTTCCAGAGATCTGCATCTTTAGCTTTAAATTGAGCTGCCATATCCAATGCTATTGAGTTCTTGCTAGCAAGTAAAAATGGTGGCCATTGTATTAGCTTCAGGCTTGGATCTGATGAATATGGAACAAGTAAAAGATCCATTTCTCTGTTGCTTATGAGGTCTTCCTCACGAAAACTAGAAACAACTTCATTCCACAGTTGTGCAAACTTGGCAGCTTCTGTCCTCCTGCTTGGAAAAACCTCTTGATCTCAACATGCTCAGACTTCCGAAACACAGTGGACTCCAATAAGTCTGACAGCTGGGTGAGATTTGCTATGTATTCAAACAAATCCCCAATTTCGTAGCGTAGCCAGTGCAAAATATGAATTATGCGCTATGAAATCACTTGAACATTTTGCGCTGCGAAACTGCTAAAAGGGTTTATGTGTTTATTTGCAAACATTTAGCATCAAAATTTGTCAGTGATAACACATTCCATTTCCTTTTGTCCATACAGCCCAATCTCTTGTGCATTTTTCCATATGGGGACTGGTCGCTGCCAACGTTCAATGACTTATCCCCAGAAATATATGCCACAACCATTAAGGAAGTCAATAAGGCTCTCAGAAAAATTACATTCTATCCTAGCACCCAAAATTGGGTTTATACCAATAAGGATGCGGTGGCCTATTTGTAACTTCCATGCAAGATGATGAATAATTTTTTTTTCAATTTTTAGAAAAGTAAGCTAGATAGTCGATCCCTATTTGATGTCGATGGTGCCTTTTCGGTACCAAAATAAGAATTCTTTATCCGTAAGATATTTGTGCTGGATGATATTACTCCAGGTGCCAGATCCAAATATAGCCCTCCAAAGGGATTTGATCAGCAATGATCCCCCAAACCGACGGAGGCCCATAATGCCCCATCCCCCCATACCCTTTGGAAAAGTGATGTTGTATAATTTGACCAAGTGTTATTTTTTTTTTTATCATGGTTCCCTCCCCAGATGAAGTTAGCCATTAAGAAATTTAGATAGTTTATAATAGAGGTGGGGATATAAACAAGATGTGCCCAGCAAACCCCCAATTGAGGCAGGACCACTTGGGTGAGTATGACCCGAACCCCCAAAGATAGGCACCTAAACTCCCACCCAATTATTTTTGGGGTACATTGATACACCTCACAACTATCGGGTGTACTTTTCGACCAACAAGATGACAGTGGTTCACAGGGATGTCAGATTCGATGAGGAGAAGGCCATGTGAGTTTCCCTTGAGAGGGAGCTTGAGCTACATGCGGATGAGGAGCTTTTAGCTCCTAAGGTTGAAGAGCCTCAAATTGATGTGGATCAGCCACATGGAGAGGATCTAGGAGTGGAGACATCCACTCAGACAGAGTCTTCCAAAAAGGGAAGAAAGCGCACCAAAGAGGCTGACAGATTGTTGGATGATGCACTAGAGAATGTGGGAGTACCCACTTCTCGGTGCAGATAGAGTAGGTCACCTGAGAGGTACAATGGATACATGGCTCTTATGGGTGAATGTGTTGTGACAGAGCCATCTTCCTTTAAGGAAGCAGTGCAACAACAGGTTTGGGTTGATGCCATGGTGGAGGAGTATGACTCCATAGTTCATAACAGTGTTTGGGATGTGATCTCGAGACCGAAGGACAAGTCA
This sequence comes from Pinus taeda, assembly GCA_000404065.3. Classification (NCBI taxonomy): domain Eukaryota; kingdom Viridiplantae; phylum Streptophyta; class Pinopsida; order Pinales; family Pinaceae; genus Pinus; species Pinus taeda. The sequence goes on along the minus strand of APFE030055707.1, from coordinate 6,074 downwards.
ATGGTGAGATATTATTGGCTTTAAAAAGTGAAAAAAGCTGCATATGGTAGTTTGGAGAAGCATAAGACTAGATTTGTGCCCCGTGGCTTTTCACAGGTAGAGGGGATTGACTATGATGAGAGATTTTCTCCTGTTTCAAGGTACTCATAAATCAGATCTATATTGGTACTATCATTATAGATGGTTTGGAAGATACACCAGTTGGATGTGAAGACAACCTTCCTTAATGGCATGATTGAGGAAGAGGCATACACAGAGCAGCCTAAAGGTTTTGAAACCTTTGACCATGAGTTGCATGTGTTTCATCTCAAGAGAGTGTTGTATTCGCTGAAGCAAGCACCCCGTGCTTGGTACACCAGGATAGATAGCTACTTCACCGGGTTGGGCTTCACGAAGAGTGAAGTGGATGCAAACCTGTACCACATAGTGGTGTAAGGTAAATTGTTGATCATTGTACTTTATGTTAATGATCTCATATTGGCAGGTGATGATCAATTGATCAAGTCTTGCAATGAGGACCTTGCAAGAGAGTTTGAGATCGAGGACATGGGATTCATGTATTACTTTCTTGGCATGGAGGTATGGCAGGGAGATGGGGAGTTGTTTGTGTCTTAGGGAAAGTATGCCAACGAGATACTCAGGAGATTCCGCATGGAGAGAAGTAAACCCATGGAGACTCCTCTAGCAGGTAACTGGAGGAAGGAGGATTCTACTTTAGGGGAAGTAGTGGAAGTTACTATTTATAGGAAGATCGTGGGTTCATTCATGTACTTGGTGAACACACAAGCGATATATGCTATGCAGTTAACCAACTTGTTTAAGTGATGGTTAGGCCTACCAAGCTGTATTGGAAGGTAGCAAAGCATGTGTTGAGATACCTCAGGGGAACTTCTCAATATGGATTATGGTACAGACGAATAGAGGGAGTGAAGCTTCAATGCTTCACCGATGTAGATTGGGCAGGGAGTCCATCCGACATGAAGAGCACATTAGGAAGGATCTTCAGTTTTAGGTTAGCGACAGTTTCTTGGTACAACAGGAAACAAATATCATATGCACTCAATTCGGCAAAGGCAGAGTACATGGTTGCTAGTCAGGCGACATGTGAGGCCATCTGGATGAGCAAGATCCTGGTTGGTTTGTTTCATCAGCAAATGGATCAAACTATGATTTACTGTGATAATCAAAGTTGTATCAAACTATCTGAAAATCGAGTTTTTCATGATTGGTCCAAGAATATTGATATCCGATGTCATCATCTCTAAGATTGTGTATTGAGGCGGATTATGTTGTTAGAGTACATTCCCACTGAGGAGAAATATGCTGACATTTTGACAAAGGAATTGTCAAGATGTAAATTCGAGTTTCACACATAGAGGATCAGGGTAGTTGATAATCCCTTTCTTGTTGAGAGGGAGTGTTGAGAAATGACAACAAGATATTCTAGTTTAATTTGTCCTTGAATTAAACTGAGAATAAAAATTGAATTATATTCTCATAGCAACTTGTAAATATTTAATTAAGTTTAATTAACTTAATTAGCTTAGGAATTTAAAGTTGGAAGTCTTTTTGTAGTCATGTATATGTTCTCCCTAAGTTTTAGGGGTCCGGTATGAGTTTAAATTGAGTTGGAAATTAGATCACTCAGTTTACTAAGTTAAGTTCAGTTAAATTAGTTCTAAATTGTTTTTGGAACTAATAAAGGACTAAAAAATAGTTGGTGCACTAATGCATCCACTAGTGCTACTCTAGTTAACTGAATATTCCCTCATGAGAAACTCATGCATGTCAGTTCAGAGAAAGACCTAGTTGAGACTAGAGTGCATGGACAATGTACTATCACTGGTATTATTTACTGAATTTAAATATCATGCATGCATCAGAGATTGATCCTATGTTTGGATTGCACAATTTAGGAAGCATGAATTCCATTTAAATACAAGCTATTCATCCTAGGAATTATGCAAGAGATTAGGGCTTGGAAAGCTACAGAATTGGCTAAGTGCTGGCCAAGAGCTAGCTTGTGATCTGAGAGAGTTGAGCATACTTGTGCGGAATTTTTCTAGTGAGAACAAGATTTCTATCTTCACTCATATTTCTGATATATGCAATACAAATAGTGGGGATTTTAGCAGTGGCTCTCCCTAAATGCATCTTGTGTTATGTGCTATTGATTTTTCTTCTTCTGTTTCATATTGTTTTCCTCAAGTTATTAGCTTCCGTTGGTTCAAAGTAGAAGTAGATTCTTGTCCTGTTCTTTAGTACATTGCATGAGCTTGTGAATCTACAGGAAATTTCTACAACACCATTCTATTGGGGACTATAAGGCATGGTTGTTTGATGTTTGATCCCATGTTAGCAGAGATAGTTTTCAAATTCATTTTAAGTATCATTGTTTTCCATTATCAGTATGAACAAAGGCAATATGAGATTGTGTATCATTTTCAATCCATGCATGGAAGTTCTTGAAAGTTTCAAAAGATTCAAATTTGTTCTTCAATAGATATACCCAACACATTATGGTGTAGTCATCAATAAATGTCATCATGCATATATTACCATTTGCAGAAGGAACATGCATTAGGCCACAAAAGTAAGAATGAATGAATTTAAGATTTCTATGTGCTTTGGAATGAGCATAATGGAAATATTGTTTTTTGTGCTTTCCTAAGATACAAGTGTCACATTATTTAAGTTTCCTAGGAATGGTAGGAAAACCAGTAACACCATTTTTCTTCAACAAACAAAGGTTGTCATAGTTCAAATGTCGAAATCTAGCATGTCATAAAAGATTGGATGGAAGTGTAACTTCATCACAGTGAGAACTATATGGAAAGTTTAGTGCATGGGCAGAGGTTCCTTATAGCTTCAAAATTCTTTCTTCTTCTATCCCATTCACGACAAGTGAGTTGTCTAATGCTTTTCTAACCTTAACCTTGCCATCAAATATGTGAATGGAGTGTCCTTGTTGTTGAATAGGAACCAAGGACTTCAAGTTTCTCCTTAGCTTTAGGAGGTAGAGAACATCATGTAGAAGAAGTCTAGGATACAATGCAGTTTGAGCCTAATGATGTCAAGCTCTGATGGCTTGAGTTTTGACTTGTTTGCAAAGTAGACAAATCCATCAACATTGTCAATGAATTCTTCAAATAAATCTCTTCTAAAATTCACATGGAAAGATTCTCCTAAATCAAACAACCAAGCATCTTTCCATGAAGCAAGTGAAGCATTAAATAAGTCTTTAGTTACTCCATTGTTGCAATGCGCCATAACATAATGAGTGGATTCAGGTGCTTTACCTTTCCTTTTATCTGATGGTTTTCCTTTATCTTCATCCATTTCTCGTCTAATCATGTACCATGAGAGTTTACATGTGGAAGCATCATGTCTATTTCTGTTACATCATATGCAATGAAGATTAGATCTTTCTCCTTGGAAATGTCTACCCTCCTGCCTCTATTATTCTTCCTTGCTCATCCTCGTTGGTCACCTCTTCCTCTAGGAGAACCTTGTGCTTAATTCTTCTCCTTTTGTGTAAGGCATACAACTTCTTTAGGAGACTGAGTAGCTCTCTTCTTCTTCCCAAATTCCTTCTCTCTTTCAGCAAACTTCTCCACAAGAGAGTCAAAGGAAGCCTCCTTAAGTGTGCCACTAGCTTGTAATGACTCAAGATAATGGAAATAAGTGGGATACCATGCCTTGAAAAAAGTTGTGAGAGGAACATCCATTTTAACATCGATGGCTTCTATATTATGCATAATGGCTCTTATTTCAAAGGCTAAGACGACAGGATCATCATCCTTCAATTCTAAATTGAACAACTTCAAGCTTAAAGTGTGAGTCATATAAATCCTTCAGCTTCTTTAAGGCTTGAAAAGCATTTGTAAATGACATAATATGATGACTCACCTCTTTATTAACTAATGTTGTATCAAGGCATGGGACATGTTGTTCTTGTTCTCCCATATGGCAAGCTCTTCATGAGAAGCGTGCTTCTTAGGATGATTGCCTCCTCCTTCACAAAGTCCTTTCCACAACTCATTAAAAATCAGAGTATGATTTATTTTCATAGACTATTCATAGTAATTCTCTTTTCTAAAGAGAACTACTCCAATATGGAGACAAGAGAATGCACTATAAATAGTCACAATACTAGTAATAAAAAAATGATATGTCTTTGCAATAAAACCTTATTGGCATACAACTATTTCTTCAAAAAGTCATCAACTAAAAATATAGGCTATCAATAATATATACCTTCCACCACATACCCTAACATACCACTCATTGACTTTCATAAAAAAAAAGCTGCTCAAAACACATGAAATATGATATATAGTCATAAAAACTTCAATTCATAAAACAATTATATAGTATATACATATATGCACCATGCTCCAAATAATATATATAACTTAAATGTGCACATGCCTTGGAAACATACCATAGCCTTTATACATTAACATGTGCTCTCTCTTTTATATATATATAATATTATTATATATAATTATAAACTTTTATGCTACTTAAGCGCGCACTTGCCTTCAAAACATACTATGGCCTTACATCAACATATACTCTTTCTTTTATTTATATATATGTATAAACCTTCGTCTTTTTACTACTTAAGTGCGTACATGCCTTCAAAACATACTATGGCCTTTACACATGAACATATATGCTCTCATTTAAAAGAATGCAGCATACCAACAATTCAGAGGGTGCACACATTAGAATTCTTTAATCAAAACTTCAACGCACTTTCCAAAAACACTGAACGGACCTTCCAAAGAACAAAGAAGATATGAGTGATTCATACTAAACATTACATCATTTGCAACGCAAACTTTCATACAATTAAGTTCAAAAGGAACACACGGTCATATATATGGTCTTCAAAATATATATATCGCCCTTTGCACACCACTTTGCACACCAAAATTACACATATATGTATCTGTGATAACATATAATTCCTGCCGAAGTCACTCACTCACTCAATCCCCTTCAGTGTTACACCATCGAATGAGAGTGAGCAGAGCTTAGAAGTGCCACGCTGGTGAGAGAGAAAAAAGTCTGCAGGTTGCCTTCATTCCTTATTCTTTGGCTTGTTCCAGTGCACGCTACGTTGCAGAGGCTCCCGAGGTTCAAATTCATTTGGCCATTGTAGTTTTGCGACCCATCTGCATACACTTGCTGAACTTGCCAGTGGTATACTGTTGACTTCGCTACCATTTGTTGTTGCATGTGCGTCTTATTGCCTTTGGCCACTTTGGCCCTTGTGAAGTTGCCTGCAGGTTTGTGCAAGAAAACAGTAAAGAAAATCAAAAGAAAGATAGGAGCGAAGAAACGGTCACATGGAAAACCTGCCAATGATAAAGAAGAAACTTTGTGGGAAGAGGCTTCCATGGATTCGAATGTGTAAGCCTGTTAAAGAATAAACAGTATCAGAGTGTGAGCTAGCATCAATGGCCGGAGGTATGATTTCATTTGGGTATTCAAGTTTTTGGTTTTTTAAGTGTTTATTCCACATTATAAAATCGTTACTATGATGTCTTTTGGTATCAGAGTCTTTGTTTTATCTTTGCCTTGGTGTTTATAGACATGCTTTGTTTGAATCAATGCCATATTTGAGAATCTTCTGAATTAAGGAATTTCTTTGGAAATATGTCTAATTTTTGCTCAATTTTTATGCTTATAATATTTATTTGGTTTAATTAGATGCAATTTGTATAATTGTTGTGCAAATTTATAACTATGCTCATATTTAATTTGCATGAAATGATTATTTCCACTCTAATTAATACATGCTATTTTGGATGAGTATACGAGACCCATCGTTGAATGTTATGCATGAATATTATAGTTTTATTTATGCAATTTATAATTATTCTCATATCAAGTTAATTTTTATGCATAAAAGAAATAATGTCTAGCGATCCATATAATTTTTAATCAATTAGATAATAGCCGCAACATCTCTAATTAAATAATATTATATATTATGATTGATTAGGATCACATAAAGAATATTTAGGCATTAACTGTAATTAATTATACTAAATATAATAAAT
>APFE030055706.1:0-12777 GCA_000404065.3 Pinus taeda | reverse complement strand
ATATATATATAATTAAATGGAGAGGACTATGTCTTCTCCCAAGTAAATGTGAAGGTACATTGGGAATGTAAGATGAATATATATATTGATAATTGGTTGGAGAGGACCATGTCTTCTCCCAAGTAAATGTGAGGGTACATTGGGGAATGCGAGATGTAATTAAATGGAGATGGCCATGTCTTCTCCCTAATAAATGTGAGGGTACATTGGGGAACGCGAGATGAATATATATATTATTTGAAATAATGGAAGGAGACCATATCCTACCTAAGATTCAATTTGAGAAGGTAAGTTGGGAATTTGAATAATAGAAATCATGAATTTTATATTAGACCAATATTTCTCAATATTTTTAGGTAATGTAAACATTACTAAAATTTGCAGGATAAGATTTAAGTGGGGCATTACATACACCCCTCCTTCAGAAAACTTCGTCCCGAAGTTAAAATGAAAAGATACAAGGAGTTCGAAAGCATAACAAACCAGAGAGAGTTATAGAAGTAAAATTTGATAAGTCAGGCAATGACATTACTTCCCATCAAGAGTCTCCAACTGATCTATATCCTCCTATCCATCATGACCTACTTCCATTCCCACCCTATCCGTCCTTTGCTTCTTTATCAGTGGCAACGGCCATACTAACCACTGATAAAACCGACATGATGGAAGCGTCGACTACATCAACCTAACTTCCCCAGCAGGCAACTGGCAATCATCATCATACGTCTAGGGGAGCGTGTCCACCACTGCCCTCCCACGATTCCAGGTTTCGAAGGGTACACGGTGGGAAATGCCTCCACCCCTCCTTCACAACTAGGGTCAACTCCCTAACACGGACCACACTACAGAGCTGGTTGGACTTGTCATCGAATAATCCAGTCAGGTAGTCTTGCCACCTGTCATTTGCATTTTACTCATGTCATAAGAGTGCATATCAAGTAGATACCAAATGTAATAGAACAATGTGCATTATACCTTCCCCATGAGATGTCTCGACCTTCCCTCAATGGAAGAGTAGCTCTCGGCTATCATATAGTTCTTTCCCCCTGTGGGTTAGCTCTCATTCATGCATTTATATAACAACAAGATGTATAATCATCACATTATTAAGTCTAGTATCCACGTGTCAATTTTGTAGTTCATACTGGAAACAATCATAATTTCACTACGTCATTCATTAGATAAATCATATCCACTTAAGCCATACATGAAACAAAAATAGCTCTGATAAGTCATGTACTAGATAAATCATCACCAAGCAAGTCATACATCAAATATTTCCATCATCAAAATCAAACCTAAGTAGTTTCACATGTTCAACCAAATGCATCAATATTACATAATGTTCATAAATAAATAACATGGAACTGCAAAATAAAACCTTAACATAGGTAGCTATCTAAGTCAAAATGGGCATCATAAACGCTCATGTGACATCCTTGTGGAACTCCTCGATAACAATTAGAGTTGAAACAGATTCAACTGTGTGTCATGGAAAATAGCATTTAAACCTGGGTATGCTATAAGGTGGTACCAAAAACCAAAATATTGGCAAGCAACAGATTAGTGCACTACCAATTCCACTAGAAGGTGCTAGAAGTTTCATGCATATAGTTTCTTTAAAACCTTAGTGAATATAAAAGTCCCACTCTTCCAATTTGATGGTTTTTTCATCTTCCAAACCAATAAGTTAATCTTGAAAATAAAAGACTTAGAACTTTAGAATTGTTTCCAGCATGATTTTCTTATTTTATTTTTTATAAATTGAGAGAAATGTCCTTTAAATGTCAAAGGTTCAAATTTATTATATATTTAATCATTTTTTACTAGTACTGAAATAATTTCATGATATATAATGCAACTCACAATATGACCAGACAAATGAGAAATAATTGAAAGGAATAATTGCCTTTGCCCTGTTGCTATTGATATTTCCCTTCTAAATGGCACCGCATCTCTAAAGATGCCTACTCCTTTCACAGGTGGCCAATGACCACAAAAGTTGCAAAGAAATTTGAGGGTCCTTTTATCCAAAACTAGGGACACATTATTTTTCACGACATTTTTATTCAATACTAGAATAAGGGTAAAAGTGTATGCTAATATTTTCACTAGTCTTTTATTGACTAAATAAGATTCCATTCTAAAATCCCAAATTCTCTACGAATTGATCTTCTCATTTAATTTAAGATCATTAAAACAACTATCACAGTAAGCCTTACACAAGTCCATGGTATTCAATCTATGTTTTCACTAGATAATTCCACCACCCATAGAATAATCATTAACGTGACATATAGGATATTTCATCACATCCTAATCTGAATTCCCGTGCTTCATAGTCGTTTACTTCTCAGACTCGAGATTTGTTATTATGACTTCCTCCATGAAGAATGGCAATATACTATCCGAAAGATAATCCTACTATCCACAATGGAAAATCTACTATATCTTAAAGAAGAATAATGATAATCTACTATCAAGAGAATTAAAAGCCACCCTCGTATGTAAAATAGAACTGAATACATTCTTTAGATTGGGACACATTTTGGGTATAAATTACTGGCTCCATTATAAGGCTATACATGGATGCTAATGGTTCTTGCTATGCATTTTGAGGGAAAAGGGGTCAAATCAGGTGAAATTTTGGGAAAATTTTGATAGATATCTCACCAACCTATCACCTAAGCTAAAGGGCGTCTATGTTGTGCATTGCAACACTGACCTTGGGGCATGATTCTTGAAACAATTTAAAAAAAAAGAATCCTATGAAGAATGTGGTCACATCTTGCACTTGACATGTGGAACATAAAGCATGATTGTACAATCCATCATATAGGAATCACACCACTAGGTTAGGTATGAAACCTACACAAAGACTCTCTCTTGCAAACAAGTATGCTCTTCATTGTATTTTCATCATGTTGTATCCTTTGGATAAGGCTTGAGATTTCCTAATGGAACTCTTACCTGACTTCACATTTTGTTGCCAACCACGATAAAAAGTGAAGCTTTCCATATAGGCTAGTTAAAATCATTGCATGGCATTGCCATAGACTTAAACAAAGTTCGGCAAGAAGAAAATGCATGTTCATTGACTGACAACATAAGCTTTTAAGAATCATCCAAAAAGCCTAAAAATGTTAACACGGTCTTCAATTGGCTTTAGTCAAGACAGTGAAGGTCATTAAACAAAATAGGTAGGTTATTCCAAATGATCCATGGTTCAAGGGAAATGCCTTTACTATGCAAGAAAAGAAACAATGACTAAAAATGGACCTTATGATGAGTAGGTAATACATATTACTAAATACAATTAACTATAAAAATTTACTTCTTCTTTATATGTGTTGTATCATGTAAAATGCGTATGCATATACGCATCATGCCTATAATTAGGGAATGAATAGAGTCGATGGTGAATTATAATGTGTAACTGAGTGTGTAAAATTTATATTCTATACAAGGAGAAGCTATATTCACTTAAATTTCTAAGATGCAGCTGAATTCAGAAGCCACCTTTTCTACTCAGGGTAACTTTTCTTCCATTGCAAAATTAACTAAAATTGATTGAGAAGTTAATAATATTCATGTTCCAAGATCAAGTTTTGGGTTTCTTTAGCTCAGCTATAAAATCTATTCAGCTTTTCTCATCTTGCTCTACGTTTGGTCCACAATAAAGGTATCATCTCGTCAATATTGATGCTAAATTTGCAAAATTATCAAATTCCCAGTGCTCCAAGGAGTGAATCTTCTATCTTGAGTAGTGGAAGGTATGAAAAAAAAGATTTGCAAGGCCTAGGTTGATGAAAATTAACTGAACCTTCTTATCTTGAAACTGGTTGTAGAGTGCAATACCTAGGATAGCATTATCAGTTAAGATGATGGCCTCCACATGCACCGACTATTGGGAGTGGTATTCCACACTTGAATTTGCAATTTATCAACTACATGACATTGTCCTTGGAAAGTCAAGACATGACAGATTCAACTATTCAATCATCATAGCTTAATTTTGAACTTAATCCTCAAAACAACATAGAGATTTATCACCTTTTGCTGATTATTTCTAGTCTAAATTTCTCCAACATTTTCAACTGATCACATATCAAACCCTAAGTAGTTCTTAAAAGCTTCATTGATTCGTTAATATTCATCAACCTTTCATCTGCAAGACAACCATAGAGAAAAGGATCCAGTTTTGATCCAAATCGTGACCCTGTGCAACAAATGGTAACAAAATACCAATGGTACAAATTTCAAATAAATCCTCAAGAGCACCACGAAATTCTAAATCTAGACAATGACAGGGGACCCCCCCAACATTCACTTGGTTTTCTAAGTTCACTACTGCTTGCAGAAGTAATCAACCCACTATCCACATAGAAAAGAGATGAGATACAGACACCAGTACCTCAGTTGTATAATGAAGAACAAAATCCAGTCTAACAATTCTATGTGAACCGCCAAATCCTCTCAAAGGGGAGGCTTTCTGTTTAGCACTTTCTCCTTCCAATGCCCAACAACCTCTCATGGATCAGTCATATACCTCCCAGTTCACCATAGGCAATATTCTTAGCAGAGAGGAAACTCAACAAAATGTATGTAGCGACAAAACAAATTTCCAATTGAAAAAATGTCACCATCTATAACACTGAGTTGGATCTTTTACTTGCCCTCTTTCTCATGCCCTTGCCAACACAATATATTTTCAATACAATGATCACGAAGGAACGAAACTTCAGCCTCTAGATCTAGGTTCCAGATTCACAATCATATCTTTGAAGCAACAACCAGTGTTTGTACCCACATCTAATCTGATGGCAAGTCCCATACCTCAAGTAGCTCTCTATTCTTTTTTTTTACACCCATTCCAGTTATTTACCATAAAAGTTTATTTTTCTTCTTTCTTTTTAATTTAATCAGCCAAGTAACTTTGAACTCAGTTCTAATACCAACTAATCTGAAATTTTCAGGAGTGGATTTTTTTTTTTTTAGTTACAAATGCTTTGTGGAAATATAGAAGCTATGCATTTATTTCTAATGCATAACTGAACCGTATTAATTCCTGCAGTGTTTCATGCCCTCAATACCAGGATTTTTGTGGAGAAAACCCTCCCAAGGTATGAAAACTTCACCACCAGGCATATTTTGTTTTTCTTGTAACCCAAGAGTAAGTTTCACATGGAAAGTTCTGTGCACAAAAGGTACAAGATGAAGAAAAGTGACTTCTTTTGACAAAATTGCAGTTAAATTAATTTCATTCTCTTAATATAAACAATGAACACTACTAATGAAGCTATTCTGTAGCTGTGATTTTATGTTGAGGATGAAATTCTCTGAAGACTATGGTCATAATTTTCATGACAATAAAACAGATGTATGTGATTGTTGTCAGGTATTAATCAAGAACGACACCACTCACTATTCATACGACGTCGATCACTATTCAATAGCCGGCTAGTGTTAGTATCACCTGGCGCAATAATTGCTCATCTGTAGCTAGAAATGTGTATAAGTTGCCATGATTAGAAATGAACCAATCAAGTTTTTGCTTGGATTTTGTTCTCTGATATGGTATCGGAGCTCTGGTGAGCTGTGAGGAGACAGAGCTGTGCATTGAGTTTAGCTCCATGTAAGGTATAAGGCATTGAGGAGTCATGATGGCTCTGTAACCCTGGAGCCATGAGCAGTTGTGAAGATTCTCGCTTAAGAGCCGCAGTTGTGTAGAGAAGCAACAGAGTTCAACACAGGTGGAGTTATCTGCGTTTGGTGGAGCGTTTTGGAGTTGTGTGTTCAGCGAGTTGCAATTTTCAGCTGGAGTTGCAATTATTTGCATGTGGATGCATGTGGTGGAGCTGTGTGCTCATCGAGTTGGGGAGCTATGTGCTCAGCTAGTTGTTGGCTCAACGAGTTGCAATTTTACTCTTGCTGCCTGTGGGCATTAAGCTATGGAGGTGAAAGCTACAAGTGTCAGGCTTGCTGTAAGTGCTGTAAGTGAATCTGATTGTCATTGGGTGTTGTTTCTAGTATTTGCTATGTTGCAAATATCGTAGTGGCTACAACATTGAAGCAAAGAATTTTCATGTTATTTGAAAATCGTGAAAGTGATTTGTTTAAAAGGTTTCAACCATTTTTTTACGTATTTTAAAAACAAAGAAAATCGAGTTTGGTTTGTTTTTCTGTTAGGATAATTTTTTAAAAGATTTGCTTTATTTTAAGTGTTGAGACTAAAGAGGTGTTTTTTCTTAATGAGAAGATTATCATGGAGTGATAAGGTTTTTAGTATTTGTTTAATGTGGTACCAAAAAAGAAACAATAAATAAATAAATAAAATTGAAATTTTTAATAGTGAAAAGGAGTTAGTAAATATTTTTATGGTGCATGTGTGGTGAAAAGTTCTTTGGGATTTGGTGAAATTGGGTGCACTTGGATTTAGATTTGGTGGCATTTTGTTGATTGGAGAAAGTAAGTTTTTTTTTTTTTCATCATGTCAAATTTTTTGCCTGATACTTATTTGAATGAATCCACCAAACTTGATGGAGGAAATTATGTGAATTGGAAATTCAAGTTGCTGACTATTTTAGAAGGTTATAATTTGTGGTCCATTGTGAGTGGGGATGAGCCCAAACCCACTGTTGTAGCTTCTATTCCAGATTGGGAGAGAAGGGAGACGAAAGCGAAGTGTTGCTGCGTATGTCCATAAAGAACAACATTATTCCTCACATCAGAGATTGTAAGACATCAAAAGAAACATGGGATATGATGAAGGGTTTGTATGAAACAACAAATACAAATCGGATCTTGTTCTTGAAGACTAAGCTTTTATCTCTAAAAATGGAAGCAAATGAAAATATAAGCAATTTCATATCTCGTGTCAAAGATTTAAGTGATAAGTTAGGAGATATTGGTGAAAAGGTGTCTAATACTGACTTAGTCACCATCACATTAAATGGCTTAGTGCAAGATTATCAAATTTTTGTTTCAAGTCTTTCAGCTAGAGAGAAACCCCCTACATTTGATGAATTGACAGGAATTCTTCTACAAGAGGAGAGGATGAAGAGCTTTAATTTGGGCTCTAGTAATTCAGATTTGGCGTTGGTAGCCAAGGGAAAATATCCATACAGAGGCAAGCCATGGGACAAGAACAAAGGAGGCAAGTTTCAAGCAAAACAAAAAGGTATGACACAATCTAAATTTCCAATCCATGATAAGAGAAACGATGATTGTTATTATTGTGGCAAACTTGGGCATCATTCTAAAGATTACTATAAAAGGAAATATAATGATTTTAGGCAAAGAAACAGAAGACATAATGGAAATTTTGTGGACAAAGATACCTCAATCAATGGTGGATTTAAAAATCTTAAATTGTTTGTTTCTAGTGCTACATTGTCTGTGGAAAATGATGATGTGAATGCTTGGTTCATTGATTCTGGTGCATCACTCCATATGTCTTGTAATAAGGAGTGGTTTGATGAATATTATGAAAACATTGATGGAACATATGTTTATCCAGGAGATAAAAAATCACTTAAAGTTCAAGGTTATGGAGTAATAGGTGTGAATTTGCCCAATGGAAAAGAGAGGCAGATCCATAATGTGATGTATGTTCCTGGTATCAAAAAGAATTTAATTTCTGTTTCTACTATTGCTAACCAAGATTTGAAGGTGAAATTTGTTAAATCATAGTGTGTAGTGAAAGACATTCAAGATCAGTACAAGGTTATTGCCACAGGAACCAGAGTTGGAGGCTTGTATAAGTTGGATGTGACCAGGAAAAGTCATCAAGCGTTGGCATCTACAACAATATCAACGGTAGATTTATGGCATCAAAGGTATGGACATCTAAATCACAAAGATTTAATGCTACTTCAAAAGAACACAATGGTTGAAGGTCTTCTTGTCTTGAAGAATGATTATGTTGAATGTGAAGCATGTGTACTTGGCAAGCAACATAGGGAGGAATTTCCTATACATAAAGAAAAAAGGCAAAGGGAAATACTTGAATTAATTCATACTGATGTATGTGGACCTATGCAAACTAGATCTATTGGTGGAGATTGGTATTTTCTTATTTTTGTGGATGATAGATCTAGGTATACATGGGTTTATTTCATAAGAAAGAAGAGTGATGTTTTTGAGTACTTTAAAGAGTTTAAGAGTATGGTGGAAAAACAAACTGGTAATTACATCAAAATTTTGAGATCTGATCACGAGGGAGAATACAAATCAAGAGAATTTGATCAATATTGTAAAAGCAATGGGATTCTGCAACAATTTACACTGCCACATACACCTTAGCAAAATGGAGTTGCTGAGAGGAAAAACAGAACACTAGTTGAATGTGCACGTAGTATGCTTCAAGGTAAAAATATCTCTAATGGTTTTTGGGCTGAAGCTATTAATACTGCTATTTATTTGAAAAATAGGAGTCCAACCAAAAGTTTAGAGCTTAGAACACCTTTTGAAGCATTTTATGGGTACAAACCAAAAGTGAGTCATTTAAGAGTTTTTGGTTGCAAGGCATTTGCTCATATTCCAAAAGATGAAAGAAGAAAACTTGATGCAAAGTCAATTAAGTGCATATTTATTGGTTATTGTGATGATCAGAAAGCATACAAGTTGTTTGATCCCAGTGCTCATAGACTGCTTGCAAGTAGGGATGTGGTGTTTCATGAGAATGCAATTGAAGGTGATAAAATGAATAATACTGGTGTATGGCATGATATTGATGATTATGTCAAATTAGATACAAGTGTTGAACAAGAACAGGAACAATCACAAGAACAGGTACTAGTTCAAGAGAAAGGAGCATCAAGCAGTCATGACACTCCAAGAAGAGGAGAGGAGACTCTGCAAAGCAGAAAGAAAGATGAAAGCAGTAAAACTCCAAGAAGGTCATCACGTCAAAGTTAGGTACCTATAAGGTATAAAGATTAGGCATTAATGTCTCTTGTTATGAATGTTGTAGAACCTTCAAGCTATGAGGAAGCTAAAGAAGATGAAGAATGGAGAGATGCAATGAATGAAGAATATAACTCTATAATGAAGAATGACACATGGGAATTAACAGAATTGCCTGAAAACAAAGTTCCCATAGGATGCAAATGGATTTATAAATCCAAGTTTAATGTTGATGGAAGTATTGATAAACATAAAGCTAGATTGGTTGCAAAAGGATATTCACAACATGAGGGAATTGATTATGAATATACTTTTGCACCTGTAGCTAAGTTGAACACAATTAGAATCATGATCACATTAGCTACAAAATATAATTGGAAAATGCATCAATTAGATGTCAAATCTGCATTTTTGAATGGTGAGTTAAAAGAAGAAGTTTATTTGGTTCAGCCTGAAGGGTTTGTAAAATAGGGATAGGAGCATCTGGTTTGTAGGTTAAAGAAAGCTTTATATGGTTTGAAACAAGCACCAAGATCATGGTATGTTAAAATTGATTCTTTCTTTTATGAGAAAGGTTTTATGAGAAGCAAAAATGATCCTAACTTGTTCATCAAGGAAGATGAAGGTAAGAGTGTTGCTTTAATGTTTGCATATGTTGATGATCTTATCATAATAGGAAATGCATGCAAGTTGATTAAAGAAATTAAAAATCAGTTGTCACATGTATTTGAGATGAAGGATCTTGGTGAATTGCATTATTGTTTAGGTCTTGAAGTTTGGAGGGAATCTGGTAAGACACTAATCACACAAAGCAAATATACAAGGGAAATCCTTAAAAGGTTCAATATGACTGAATGCAAGGCAACATCTACTCCTTTAGAATAGAATGTCAAATTATGCAGTGATGATGGAACCAAAGAGGTGAATGGAACTTTGTATCATCAACTGGTGGGAAGTCTGAACTATCTCACCACTACCAGGCCAGATATAGCATATTCTGTCAGCATACTTAGTCAGTTCATGGCTAAGCCCTGTGAAAGCCATTGGAAAGCAACAAAGAAAGTCCTTCGATATATGAAAGGAACACTTAATTTTGGTATTATGTATACTGATGAATTTGATGTTGAATTGGCAGGTTATTCTGATTCTGACTGGGCTGGGAATCTAGATGATAGGAAATCTACTACTGGACACGTGTTCAATATTGGTTCAGGACCAACATCATGGAGCAGTAAGAAACAACCAACTGTTTCATTGTCATCCACTGAAGCTGAGTATAAAGCATTATGCAGTGCTACCTGTGAAGCAATATGGCTTAGAAGGATACTTGAAGATGTTGGAGAAACACAACAAGCACCTATAGTAATCAGATGTGACAATCAAAGCACTATCAAATTGGCAAACAATCCTATATATCATGCAAGGACAAAACACATTGACACACAACATCATTTTGTAAGAGAAAAATTGCAATCAAAAGAAATTGACTTATCATATTGTAATACAAATGAAAATGTGGCTGACATATTCACCAAGCCTCTTGGAAAGGCTAAATTTGAAATGTGTAGAAGTAAGTTGTGCATTGTAGAAAATCCAAATTATGTTGTAAGCCTAGCTGAGATTTAGACCAACAGGAAAGTTAACATGTAGATCATGATTAAGGGGAGGTGTCAGGTATTAATCATGAACGACGCCACTCACTGTTCAGATGTCGCCGATCACTGTTCAATAGCCGGCTAGTGTCAGTATCATACGACATAATAATTGCTCATCCGTAGCTAGAAATGTGTATAAATTGCCATGATTAGTAATGAACTGATCAATCTTTTGCGTGGATTTTGTTCTCTGATAATTGCACCGACTGCTAAATGGAAGAGAACATAAACAACATTTGGAAGTATGAAGAATGGCACAGTTTTAATAATAAGCAATGCACTTTACATATGGACAAGGTGATTGCCAGAATGAAGGTAAAATATCCAACATTTGTGATAACACTTTCATTTGATAAAAAGGGATTTCTTTATATTCATAGAGGTAATAACGACAGATAATCCTTGCCATTCCGAATGAGATTGATGTTCCCTAATCATTGTTGCAAATTTGAACTCGCAATGAAGTTTATTGTTTTAATATTTAGATTCGTGAACCATATCTCTTCTGTATAAGGCATTTACCATTTATATATTAACTAGACTTTGCAAGGATTGCAGCTGGTTGATATAGTGCGTATGTTTTCAATTTGGCAGATACACTGTTAACACCAACCTAATTGTCAAAAACTAGCAGGCTTGACAATATAAGGCAAGTTACTGATGCATAGTAGACTATTTTAACACTGTCGCTTCTGCTATTATTTTGGTGATGCTATGAACATAAAAATATTTCTTAGACCCTAATTTCACTATTGATAATGAAGGTACGTTAAAAAGTATCTCACCTAAACTGAAATCTTTCACGATATGAGAATTTAGGTGATCCCTAAAAAAAGGGGGGGGGGGGGGTTTGATGGGAGGAATGTTACAGATTTATAGTTAACATCAATCCAAAAATGACATTCATTATGGAATGTTTTAACTAGAACATGCCACACAAAAGAAGTGTACATGATGCAAATTTCTACTAGTGTTAGCTAACTCTTCAGATAAGCTTGGAAGGCAGGTTGCTTCAGAAGGAGAGGAATAAGGAACAATTTCAAGACAAACAATATTGTGATAGCAATCTAAAGTTTCTCAGTATTGCAATATGTAACGTGTGTATACTTCTTCAATATAATTATTATTTGACATATTTATCAAAAGAAACATAGTAGTATCCCATTTCATACAATAAAACATAGCAGATGCATTTACTATTTATTAGTAATCATAACGGTCTCATTTCATACAACAAAGTCCAAAATATAAACAGATGTATAGTAACGCTAAAAGCACAAATTCTAGTATACATAGTGTTGCGGAGGTAAATCCCCTCTGCGGACAGAGGTGGATCCCACTAGCCCCGAAGGGGTCTAGCAACAATCAATCACGCTGCATGCAAGTTTCTAGCTATATAATTTAACAGTCGATCTAGGAGACCAACTTGGGATCCAACGCTTGTTTGTTGTGGGGGAAAGTGTCGCTCCTATCCTCTATCTCCGGCCGGTCGCTATTCGCTTATAGATACCTGCACAAGTGAAGAATAAACCACAACAAGCATAAAATCCAAAAACCATACAGCTATGTACCAGTCAAGCAAGATACAATTCACATATCACCGATGTAATACATAAATGAAACCATAATGACAGTCGCTTTGCATTAAAGTAATGAAAGAAGAGATTACAACCACTTAAGGCTTGACACTGTAAAACTCTTCTAGCTGGGTGGGTAGTCAGTCCGACACGTCTCGCAAAAACACTTCCTCTCTCATCAATCCGGCAGCATAACCTTACTTTCAACTTCCAGCTCAAAATATTATCTCTCTCACACTAGCTTGTTTGCTCTTTTGCTTTAATCTCCAAAAACTCTGAACTAGCCCGTTCATTATGGGGGAACGAGCTTTTATAGGAGAAGGGAGAAGAGATATTCATCGTATGTAGACACGTTCTGAATTTTGGTAATGTCTCATAATAGCCGTTGCCTTGGATAGAAAAGCCAAAACCCGGATGCTTTTGTGGGCTTTTTCCTTCAGGGAACTGAGTGAGTCGCAAGGGAAAAAGCATTCTTAGCATGCGCTGGCCAAAATCATGCCCAAATTGTGTGGCGCGGGCCGTGCTCTGGGACAGAGCGCTTATGGGCGCGCCCTCTTTGTAAGGACTGGGCCATTGGCGCCGGGTAATATACTGTGTGCCCGCGCTAATGGGAAAAAGGCATTTTCCAAGGCTAATCT
>APFE030055691.1:0-11474 GCA_000404065.3 Pinus taeda | reverse complement strand
TCATGAATTCGATTCTGCTTCCGCTTAATGTTTTGTAGAAGTAGAACAAGTATTATGCTTTAGGACATTGCATATATCGGTTTGTTCTACAGGTGAAATTTCTACACTTCCTGAATTACAATAGTCCTTTTTCATGCTTTCCTTGCTTGCAGCATTTCTCAGTATTTCCTTTCATAGATCATAGTTTAGACCATTTTAATGCAAAACTCTGTTTTTCCTAAATGCACTCATTTCATTTGTTGCTTGATCTTCTTGGTTGACTGTCAGTTCCTTTGCAGCAGATCTCTTCTAGCAATAGGTCAGCTTATCAGCAATCACATCCTCCATCTGATCCATTCCCTACAGGTCTCCCAAACCTCACCTCAACTATGCCCTAGTTTCCTGCATTTTTCATAGAACTTCTTCTTCTCTCCTTGAGCAAACTCAATCATCTTTCTCTCTCCTGGTGATTCATGGTAGACCTTAGGTACCCTACCTCACCCCAACCTTCATCCACATTTTTTACCCACTCTCACACCCACAAAATAGCGGAAATTTCTCTCGGCCTCCTCTTGTAGGCCTCTTGTAGTTTCCCTATTTGCCTCCTGTAGTTTCCCTGTGTCCTCCTGTAGTTTTTCCTGTAGGCTCTCTTTTGAAGGCCGGGTGTGGGAAAAGCCTCCAGAAGGCCACCTAAGACCTCCTAGGACCCATCCACACCATCTTCCATCCTCCTAAGCTCCAAAACCACCCTTTAACGGAACCTGTTCACTGCCACACTCACACACAATAAATTAGATGCATGTTAAATTCACATAAAAATCCAAAAATATATTTTTTGCTTATTTACTTCCAGAAATAGCATGGTTAGATGTTGTTTGCTTTCTTGAGTAGGTAATGGAATTGCTTTCATGGTTTTCATAGTGTTTTTGGCAAAAGTAGAGTTAGCTTGTTAATTAGGGTTTACTAGGTCTTGCTTTACATTCCAGTCTTTTTCCTTTCTGCAATTAGAATAGCTTATGTAGAGTAATCTTTCTTTCTTTCATCACACATAGAGCTTCTTCTGAGATCTATAGAAGTTGGCTTGACCTCCTAGTGATCTTGCGCCGGCTGACCAAGTGACAACCTGCAGTGAGAACTAGTACTTCCGCATACAGCACCGACGCTTCCAAGTTTGTTACGAACTACCGAGTTGATAAAAGTAAAGTTGGCAGCCCAGGAGTTGCATCATTCTTGCTGCAATACTGGCACTCACCATCTACCGCCAGTGTTTTTTTGATAAAATCATCTTCTTTGTCGTAGTCCTCAAAGAGATCTTTCCAACAGGGTATCATGTGCATCAAATGGAGATAATATGACCAAGTCATGACCCCGGGAAGTTGGCTATCTAACTAACCCCAACGGGGCCCATAAATTCTTGGTGTTACATCTTCTCGGGTTGGGGTTTTGATTGTTTAGGGTTTTCTCTTATTTTTCAATAATAAAAAGGCCCTTGAGCCTCATCGTAACATAGTTTAGAGGCATGTAGCCACCACATCTTTTCTCAGAGATAAGCTACCATCGTTGAGCTAATCTCATTCCATACTGTTTGTAAGCATATTTCATTATTTGATATTAATCAAAGGAAGTGTCATTTCTACTGCATCTCTGTATTTATGTTTATTTTTGTACTTTATTGCGTTCCTGCATAAATCTGAATCAAGAGGCCACTATAATGGGATTCAACCTCCTAAGTCACCTTGAGAAAGTGGAGTCGATGGAAACACACCACATAGGCCTTTCACATCAATAACAGAACTCCTAGGAGCCATCCCAACCACTCGTGTAACCAACCCTTAAGACCAACTGAATTTTTAGTACATCAAACCCCTAGACGCTCCCTTGATATGGACAAGGGTGCATCTAGGAGGCTCTAGATGCTCCCACAACATGGGCATGCATGTGCCTGGGGATTTTTCTCCTTAGTCATGTGCCTGCCGCTTCAGGATTTGTGCCACTTTTTCAAGCCCAGAGAGCCTAGGTCACTGCCCAGAACTCCATGACACCTTCAATATTGAAAGATAACAACAAAATAATGATACAAGTGTAATTATTTGAACAAGGACTTGGTTGGACCCCTACTAGCCATGACAAGCATTTCTTCAAACATGTCACAAATATGTAATGTATACATTTAAACAACATATCTGAACATATGGGTCTCATGCTTATCTGAGAATAACTAATAAGCATTTTTCCCTTATATTATTAGCTGCATTATCATCTATTAGGTCAAAGATACATTCTTCAATCATTTACAAATCAAGACATGAGGAGAACCATACATCATCATTGTCATAATACATGCTTATAATCAGCATAATAACAACTAAAATGTCAAGGATACATCATCCATAGAATCCACATATAAACCAGTAAATTTACACATAAGATACCAAGGAAAGAACCTCTTATTAATGAATGCAAAACCAACCTAGTATGGGACTACCACGTTCCACCCTACCATAGATTGGCTGAGCCAAATCTCACTTCATCCAATCACTGTCGTGCCATATTTCAAGCATGAATGTGGGACTTGAAACCAAACTCAACCAGGGCTTCTCGAGGCTACACCACCTCACCCTCATCAATAGAACCAAGCATTACCACAATCCATCCTGCATCACTAGGTCATAAAACAAGCATGGATGCCACAAGATTTCTCCACCTACACCGTGAGGCATTTTCCCGTCTCCTAGTCTTTAGGATTTACTACAATCCACATTCTGATCCACACAATACCCGGCTTTACTGCAACCCATAGTCTGGTTCAGGGGTCACTAGGCCATTGGATTTACCACAATCCACATTCCGGATTAGGGATCATAAGGCCATGTGTTCTTTCTTTCGGAGGTCCATCTCACTCATCTTCGAATCCATCCGGCAATCTAGCTCAACCAAAACATGAGAACCCCATCACACCATGGATATCCAGAAATGGCAAGGCTAGGATGAAAACACTGTCACACCTGGAAAAACCCTTGCCATGACTGCAAAGAACCACATGCATGCCAAATCTAGCAAGGAAGTCACACATGTAAATCGATACCTACAAAGAATCTTGTTGTAACTACTTGATCCTACACTTCCTTGCTTTCTCCTTCCTTCCTCTTGCCTTATTTTCCTTTCTTGATCTAATGCCAAAGTGCTCCAAGAAAATTTTGTGTCCAAGAGTAAGAGAGAGAGAGAGAATAATGAGAGAGCTCCAAAACGGAAATGACAAAATGTTACCAACAAACCAAACCTGAGAAAAATCTTGCCAACGGATCCTCATAAGATTTTTTATCAATGAGGCCTCTATTTTCTCCAATTTCCATTATTTTCCTTCATTTTCCTCCTCACATGCAACCTATGACCTTTCACCTTCCTTTTCTCATAATTTCCATTATTTTCATAAATAAATGTGCCAAAAATGCCTTTTTGTCTTCCCAAAGCCTTTGCCATTGCCTTTGCCAATAACCTTATCCATAATAACCGAAATGAACACCCACTAGGATGTTTTTCCCACCATTCATCTTGGAACACGTGTCCCATGACTGTGGTCTTATATATTTTTACATGGTTTTAACCAGGGCTGTTACAGGTCATTTCCATGGACTTTATTACATGTTTCCCGAGGACATCTAGACAACTTGATTCTATCATGTTTCTAGTTGACAAGTTGACAAAGGTATCACACTTCATTCTAGTGAATTCTACTTATTTTGCTAATGATGTAGGACAGTCTTTCATCAGAGATGTAGTGAGGTTACATGGTGTTCCGAAGAAGATTGTGTTAGACAGGGATGCCAAGTTCACTTCTAGGTTTTAGAAAGAATCTTTTCCAAGTTTGGGTACAAAGTTGGCCTTCAATACAACTTATCATCCGCATACGTATGGGAAGACAGGGAGGGTTAGTAGGATTTTGGAGTACATGTTGAGAATGTACGTCATGCATCAACAGTGAAAGTGGCAAGAGTATCTTCCACTGGTTGACTTTGGTTACAATAATGGGTATCGGGAGTCTCTGAGGATAAGTTCGTTTGAGGCACTCTATGGGTAGAGTTGTAATACTACCATCACTTGGATTGATCTAGTGAGAAATGTGTTGATTGGATTGGACATGTTGGAAAATATTGAACAAGAAATGTAGGTTATCAAGCAAAATCTAAAGGTAGCACATGATAGATAGAAGAGTTATGCAGATCAACACAAAGTGTTTAAGGAGTTTCAGGTTGGGGAATAGGTGTACTTGCACATCAAGTCGAAGAAGAGCTCCTTGAGGATTGGATCATGTGCCAAGTTGGCACCTTGGTATTGTGGACCTTTCAAGATTCTTGAGAGGATTGGGCCAATAGCCTACTGACTTGCACTACCTCTGATAGTGAAATTCCATGATGTTTTCCAAGTGTCATTGTTTAAGAAGTATGTTAGAGATGTTGATCATGTGAATGATTGGTTTGTATATGGAGCCAAAAGGATAATTCCAGTCGGAACCTCAATGCATTTTTCAGAGAAATAAGCTCATGCTCCAAAACTAAGAAATCGAATAGGTTAAAGTGCAGTGGAAGCACTTTGAGCCGGATGAAGCTACATGGGAGATGGTTGATCAGATGTGGGCTATATACCTTTCATTATTTTTCGGTTAAGGCAAATAAGTTTTGGTGTATGTATATGAATGTGAATATCGCCATGAGTTGTGTTATAAAGTTCCAATAAGTAGTATGGTTGTCATGTTGCTATGTTTGTGATGTTGAGTTGCTTTTCAACTGTCTCATTGGTTGTAGGTGTCACTGAACACCGAGGAAGATGCTCTCCCAAGGGGGAGGGTTATGTAACATCCCTTGTCAAAAATCCATATAATAAAGTTAGTAAATGTAAAATAATAGCCAAGGTCATGGGACACGTATTCCAAGTTGAATGTTGGGAAAAGCATAGTGATGTGGATCACTAACGATTAATAAATGGCTATGGAAATTGGAAAAGGCTTTGGAAAGGCATGAAGCATTAATTGGCATTTTATTTATGAAAATAATGGAAAATGGGAGAAAAGGAAGGCGAAAAATCATAGGTTGTATGTGAGAAGGAAATTGAAGGAAAATAATGGAAAATGAAGAAAATAGAGGCCTCAATGATAAAAAGGCTTCTGAGGACCATTTCACATTTTTTGTCAGTTCAGTATTTGGCACTCTCGTTCTATTCTCTCTCTCTCTCGTACTCTTGTACACTTAGAGTTTTCTTGCAGCACTCTTCGAGGAGTGTGGCAACTTGGGATTTGGAGCAAGAGGGCAAAGGAAGAGAAGGAAAGCACGAGGGGACAATGGGATCAACAACTACAATGGGTTTTGCATGCAAGTATCAAGTTGCATGTATGATTTCCTTGTTAGTTTTGGCATGCATGTGGTTTCTTGGTTATGATCTTTCATTGGCATGAAGGAATGCCTGGATAAACAATGATTTTGCTTAGCCTTGCCATTTCCTAGATAGCCATGGTGTTGTGGGTTTTATCTTTGCTTTCTTGTTGGTGCTCATGTTTCTTTGGTTGTGGGTTGAGTTACAAGTTCCTGGAGCCTTGGTTGGACAAACGCTCTAGAAGCCCTATAACACCTTGGGTTGAGTTACTAGTCTTGGAAGCCTTGGTTGGACAAATTCTCTGGAGCCTTTGGTGGGTTGATTTACTAGTCGTGGAAGCCCTGGTTGGAAAAACGCTCTGGAGCTTGGTGTTAGTTGTGGGTCGAGTTACTGGTCCTGGAAGCCTTGGTTGGAACAAACATTATGGAGCCTTGGACAACTTGGGTAGAGACTGATATGGTGATGGTTAGTGATGGGGTGGAGTCATTGGTCGGGGGTGGAGGTGGTTTGGCCTCTTGAAGCCTTGGTTTGGTGTGCTTCATTTATTCCATGAGATCCCAAATTAATGCTTGGAATATGGCAAGGGGTGATTGGCTGAAAGAGAGAATTGGTTTGGCCCAATCTATGGTCGGGTGGTATGTGGAAGTCTGTAACTTGGTTGGATTTGCATATGTTAATAAGAGCTCATTTTCCTTTGGTATTTCTGATCCGGATTTAAACAGGAATGCAACAAAATACAGAGATGCATCGAAAATCATACTTCATTTCATTACTATAAAACACTGAAATATGCTTACAAACATAAATGGAAATAAACCAGCTAGGGCGATCGTAGCTTATCTCTAAGAAGAGATGTGGCAGCTACATGCCTCTGAACTGTCTTACAGTGAGGCTCGGAGGCCTATTTATTGTTGAGATATAATGGAAAACCCTAAACATCCAAAAACCTAACCCTAGAAGATGAAACGCCAAACTGTGGGCTTTGTTTGGGTAAATTGGTACATCAACTTCCCGAGGTCGTAACTTTGGCATACAATCTCTGTTTGAAGCGCACAATATCTCATTAAAAAAATCTATCTGAGAACTACAACTTTGGAAGAGCAACATTAAAAAAAAAAACAAAACAAAACAAACAAACAAACAAACAACAAACAAAAAAACAAAAACAAAAACAAACAAACAAACAAACAAAAACAAAAACAAAAAAGCAAAAACAAAAACAAAAAAACAAACAAACAAACAAACAAAACAAAAAACAAAAAAATGTTGATTAAGGCCTAAAAACGGCTCTGGAAGTTCAGGACCTGAA
Organism: Pinus taeda; assembly: GCA_000404065.3. Taxonomy (NCBI): domain Eukaryota; kingdom Viridiplantae; phylum Streptophyta; class Pinopsida; order Pinales; family Pinaceae; genus Pinus; species Pinus taeda. The sequence continues at coordinate 4,819 of APFE030055691.1, read as the reverse complement.
AAATTGCTAAAAATAGTAAACTATGCTACAATTATGGAAACTGAAAAGCTAAAAGAAACAATGGTGGGGTTCCAAGTGGACTTGGCGGGTGGCCCCAATATCCACCTGGATCATTCATCCCCCGTTAGGAAGCAATGGTCCCCATTGCATTGAGTTCCTCCATGAGATGAGGAAACTTTTATTGAACTTGGTCCCTAGTGAGCCACTTGCCTTGGTGAAGGAGTTGACTTGCTTTGAAAATTCGATACAGTTGGATATTTTGCTGGCGATTGTGCTTGATCTATGTGTCCATGGTTCGATCAGTTGCAGCTTATTCCATGCAATCTGGATTTAACTCTGTGGGTGTGAGTTGTTCTGCAATGTCGGATGTGTCTAGTAAGGGTGGAAAGTATGGCCGAAGGTGGTCCACATTGAACACTGGGTGCAGGCCAAGGAATGGGGGAATGCTGAGCTCAAATGCATTATCTCCCACAACCTTGGTAATGGTGTGAGGACCATATCGGAGTTGTCTGAGTTTCTGATAAGGCGTTCCTTTTGCAAATGCAACCAGACTTTGTCGCCCACCTGAAGCTTGTGTGGCACCTGATGTTGATCATGTCGCTACTTGTACTTAGCATTTGATTTCTCCAGAATGTCGTGGACATGCTCGCAAATATGTTGGATGTTCTCAATGAAGTTTTTTTCCTTATCTGTTTTGGACTGGACATGAGTCGAATCTGCGTGAGTAGTGTTGAACTAATTTATTAACACAAATTAACACAAGCATTCATTATCAATCCAGGTTTGTAAAACTTGGAGGCAAGTCCACATTGTATGGATATCAGATATAGCCAAGCTTAGAAGATAAATTTTGAAGAACTAAAGAAGTACATATTACAAATATAAGCCTATCTTAACAATTTCTAAGTCACTTTTGCAATGTATGAAAGATGAAGTGGCTCTTAACTTAAGAGATCCATTTGTGTCATTCTCTCTCAATTATCACTTAATGAATAGAAATCAGAAATCATGAATTAACAATAGCTTAAGATGCATAAATAAACAATGAAGGAGACTCTTAACTTAAGAGATCTTTGGGCATTTTTCATCACAATTCATTCATCATTATGCTATCATTGGAAAATTGAAAGTACATAAGAAAAACTGCTTGCATGTAACAAAGAATAATTATAGTATTGATCTATCAATTCAATAGAAGGAGAATTCAACTTGAACACTTTGTTGTCCCATCTCACTAAAATGATAAACAAACTAAAATTCAAAAATATAAATCATCACACATCAATTGATAAGAAAATCTGAAACAAAGCAAGTAAACATATTCTAAAGTAACCAGTTCGTGAAAATTAAGCTAATCTAACAATGAAGTGTACTTAGCTTGGAGTGGGGGCCCTCCACCCTTGCCTTGCACACTTGATATTGCTATAAAATGTTGAAACTTCAGTCACTTATCCACATCAATGAATAGAAAAATGAAAGTAGAACAGATTCTTCAAATTAATCTCCAAAATCCAAATGTCTCAGCATAAAGTTATACAAAAATGACACACCATAAGCCTTCAAAGTCTTGTCTTAAATAGAAGTTTATGAAAAAAACTGATCTAAAGTCTCTCTAACAATCATATCTATTAATATCAATATATCTAAGTCGAATTCATTTAATCCATCCTAAGAAATATGGACAATCCCATGAAATCACAAAACTGCCCTATTTCCTAGGGATTTTCTAGGTGAATAGTCATGTTTGACCAGCCTTGATCGAGCCTAATAAAGCTTGTTTTGACCGAACCAAGTGGAATTAGTTTAGTCCAAGTTCCCAATCTTTCCATCCATGCATCTAACCCGAGCCCAAGTGTCCTGCAAACATGTCATCCACATAGCTATTACGGGAATTTCTGATTCTGTCAAAATTTGCACTTGAAATCAAATATTCATAAAAACTTTAGAAATTGCAAAATTAAAATTAAATACCTGATTATGCATGAAATACATCAAAATGGGATGGATATAATGGAAAATAGATGGAAAATATAAGGACTAAGTAAGTTTCCTCAAGCAAAAATAGACCAAAACTGAGGGCCAATATCTCCCCCTAACTGATCTTCAAGCATGTCCTCATGCTTGCTGCTTCCTTTTAGATCTTCTCACCCCTATTGTTCTGGACCCTGATGCCTCTTGTTGTACTGCCTCTAAAAAATAGTCCATCCCTGTGTTATGTTCTTCTCTATACAAAGTAGCCTTAACCTTCTGTTTTTCATATTTACCTTTCCACATGTTCTTTTCCTTAAGCCATTTGAATGCTTGCTTGCAAATTAGATCATTCTTCCTCTTTAATTTTCCTATTTCTTCAGTTAATTTTTCATTTTCTTTAACCAACTTTTCATTCTTCTTTTTACTTGCTTTGTTTTCCTTTTTCAAATGCTTTTCCAAAATCTTGTTTATTTCAAGTTAGTCTGTTAATTCTCTAATTTTTCTCAAGTGTAATTCATTTTCAAGCTTTTATGTGTTTTTCATAAATTATGTTGCTGCCACATCATTATAATAGGAATCCTTCTCTAGAGCTTCTTCCTCAATAATATCCTCTGCCTGTTTCCTTGTAGAACATGTTTCCACAATTTGTATTTCTTGGTCTCTGCTACTTGTTTCAATTGGACTCTTCTTCCTAAGCCTCCTAGGAGTGGACATAATGGATGTTTCCTTTTGAACCATGATTGTCTTGGTTTGCTTCTTTGATCTGGTTCTGGGATAAAGAGGTGAACCCATAATGCCCCTGGTTTCTTGCTCTACTTTGTTTTGCTCCTCCATGACCTGTTCCTCATACTGGTTTTGGTTCGAAAACTCTCTTCAAATCAACCCCTAAGTTTTTATTTGATACTCTACCAAAATTTTGATTAACCCTTGATAAATTTGTGCTTATTTTGGCTTTTTTTCATTTTTGACTGATTCTATCATCTTTAGGAGGCTTCGAAAGAGGAAATACGATAGGTTTATCTTGACCTCTCCTTTAATGTGTTGAAGAAGTCTAATATGATACAAATGTGCCACACTGTATCCCCTGTCACAAGTGAGGAATTTTTGAATAACCAAAACCAATTCTCCCCATGGTTCATTGAACCACTCCCTGGGTATACCTTTGGCTCTGTCAAAGTTTCCCTTTCTATTTTTCTCCAGGAAGAAATTCCATGCCTTCTTCTTGAAGTGCAAACCCTTATGATAATTTTCTCCTATCATTGGAAGGTCCAATGCTTGTGAAATGAATTCCTGAGTCATTGGAATTATTATGTTTCCTACTCATGTTTGCTCCTGATTATAATTGTTCACAAATTCTCTTGTTATTTCCTCACTGTGGCCATTAAATCTTTGTAAGAAGCCTATGAGCACTGCCTGATATAACTTTTCTATTGTTTTCTTTTCCAGTTTTCTATTTGAAATCTCGGCTCTACCCTGGTTGTCATATTCTCTGTAAACCAGTGAATATAGGCTTCTACTGTCATTAATTTCATCTATCTAAGTCGAATTCATTCAATCCATCCCAAGAAATATGGACAATCCCATGAAATCACAAAACTTCCCTATTTCCTAGGGGTTTTCTGGGTGACTAGTCATGTTTGACTAGCCTTGACCGGGCCTAATAAAGCTTTTTTGACCGAACCAAGTGGAATTAGTTCAGTCCTAGTTCCCAATCTTTCCATCCATGCATCCAAGTGTGCTGCAAACATGTCATCCACATAGCTATTACGGGAATTTCTGATTCTGTCAAAATTTGCACTTGAAATCAAATTTTCATTAAAAACTTTAGAAATTGCAAAATTAAAATTAAATACCTGATTATGCATGAAATACCTCAAAATGGGATGGATATAATGGAAAATATAAGGACTAAGTAAGTTTCCTCAAGCAAAAATAGACCAAAACTGAGGGCCAACAAGTAGCTGCAAATGGCATGGCCACATCAATGGGACATAGTGGTTGGAATCCCAAGCCCACTTGAAAAGGGCTGTGTCCAGTCGAGTTGTGGAGATCCGGGTTGCTGTTGTGCTGAACATAGGGAAGGCTCTAATCCCATGTGCATGGATTCTTTGAGTTGTACATGCGTAGAATGTGTACGATCATCCTGTTCATAACCTCTGTCTGGTCATCAGTTTGAGGATGGAAGGTTGTAGACTTAGTGAGTTTGGTGTCTAGCATCACCCAGAGGTTGGACCAAAATGTACTGAGGAACCTGTTGTCCTAATCTGAGATGATAGATTGTGGGATCCCAAAGTGTACCCACACTCGTTCAAAGAAGAGTTTAGCAATGGCTTCTGTTATGATATTCTTCTTGCAAGCCGCCATAATGGCCATCTTCAAGAACCTATCGACGACCACAAAAACATAGTTGTTTCCATGCTTAGTAGAAGGAAGGCTCGACATGTAATCCATGGAGATGGATTCCCAAGGTTGACTAAGGGTAGGAAGTGGGGTATAGAGGCCTTGCTTCTTCATGGTTGGTTTGGCAATGGCATAGGCAATGCATGATTTGATGCAGTGTTGTTAAAAGCGCGATTAAATCACGCTTTTTTCAAAAAATCGCGAGTTTTTCCCTAGGCCGATTTAATCACGCTTTTTATAGGAAAAAAGCGGGATAAAAAATTTTTTGTCGCTTTTTTGGGAAAAAAGCCCGATTTTTTCAAAAAAGCGCGCTTTTTTGCCCGCTTTTTTGGGAAAAAAGCTCGGGCTGGCGAGGCAGCGCGATTTTTAATGAAAAAATGAAAAAAAATGAATATTTTTGTACCAAACGATTTTTTCCCGCTTTTTTCCGCTTTTTTCCCGATTTTTC